>CM061536.1:119577097-119814359 GCA_030545055.2 Neoaliturus tenellus
CAGGTGGACTTAAAGGTAGTCCAGAAAAGCCCTTGAACAAAATCACTCCGAAATAGTCCTAGGCCCAGCTAATTGTAGAGTAGTTTTGTACTCTATCTTAACCCTAAGACATTTTTATTTACATTTTTCTAACATTTTCAGGTTCACTCTATTTATAAGAAACAATAATGTAATAGCAATCGTGGCTTTTTCATATTTTTGTCTTCATTAATTTCCTACTAAAACAACTATCCCCCCGTTTATCTCATTATCAGATTCACTATTCTCGGATAACCGATAAAATCCTTCACAATGACTCTATGGAATTTATCTGAATTATTGTTCACTTTAACGACATATAACCATAGTAGCAAACATCAATGAGTAATTTACTGATTATCTATAATATAATTTCAGTGACATAGGCAGTGTTGTAATTTTTACAATTAATAAAATATTTATGAATGGACAATCTTTCCCAAATTTCACCTACTCTTGGTGACAAGTTAACAAAATATGAAATATAATTCAGCTTCATGGTAAAATTAACTATCTCATAGTATGAAGTTACTCAATGAATCAATAACCAATAGTTTGGTCCATTTTGCAATAAGAAAAGCTAATTATTTTTCACACTCTCAAATCTAGGCTACAATAATTTTTTTCCCTCACACAACATTTATTTACAGTGACATTAATTAAATGGAAGCTTATTTCTAAAATGAATCAGTAAATAATACAATTAAAATACTATAATATTTACTTCCTGGGCCCTTGAAAGTATTTACATTTCAAATCAACAAAGATCCAAAACAGTTTACATTTATTTCTTTACAGTCAGCTATCAGTTTCCATTTTTGTTAACATTTTTTTTTTTTTTTACCTTGAATAAAGAATATGTTATTTTATTACATAAAAATTAAGACTTTATAATTAATTATTATTAACCTTTATGCAGAAACAAATTTTTAAATTTACCTCAATAATAAACAATTGTTTCAGAATTCCACAATTAATTTACGATTATTTAGCAAAATTTAAACTTTCACACTAATTTATTAGTGATCAATTAAATTAAAGAAACATGACAAGCTCAGACAAAGACTCGAAATTATTTTTATAGAACATAAATGAGGACAATGACATTATTATTTACAGCTAACATTTCTAAACTAACACTAAATACATGGAATTGATAACAGTCCTTACATACTATTAAATTGATATATTTTAAATTTCTGCACGTGTTAAAATATTCATTGCAAATCCTAACAGGCCCAGGTTTCCAAAGGCATAGTTTGGCGAAGTTTAAGTTTTAAAGTTAATAATTCAATCTTTAATTTAAGGTCCTTTGAAGGAATGATAGAATCGACAAAATAAATAATAAATGTGGCTTACCTTGGCCTAAATCCAAAAAGGCACCAAAATCCAGATGAACTGAAGGGCTTTACTTATTCACAGACACACGTTACTTCCAAGCGTTGGCTTAGCTTCTCCTCCACTGGCCTCGGCTCGGCCGTTATCAGTCGGCAGGCATAAGCAGGCTCGGTAGCGGTGCCGCTGCACGGCGGGGTTGTGTCCTGATCGGCTGACCGCTGGCCGATGGACTTTTTCCTCAGCGCTTAGCGCCTACAATTTTTAAATGCATGACCTTGACGAGGGTGTTTTGCTTGCGGCATTGGCCCAATGTCGGCGCGCTTCGACATTGTAATTAATGAATTTTTAATAAGACAGAGTGATCAGTTCTGAATTATTTGCCATAGTGGGCTAAACAAAACGTGCAGGTCACAACAGTTCCATGGCACCGTCATTTGACGGACTACGATACACAGCCAAAACAGTAAACCTGTCGGAGCCGAGTGCGAGATCAAGCTCCAGTGCGGTAGGGCCGTGTAACTTTACCTCATTACATGATGAGCTGAATATATTATTAACATAACAAACTATCCCATCATTCTGGTTTCTCATTGCTTTATTACAGTAAGTGGTAAAGCCACTTAATTGAGTTAAAAATCTTTCTTCCTCCACCATCCAAGTTTCAGTTAAAATGATTATATCAAAATTTACTTTGCAATCCTCTAGCGCAACCGTTAACTCGTCAAAATTTTTCCTGTAACTTCTAATATTTAACTGTAAAAACTTAACACTATTTTTATAAATCATAAATGTCCGTTGTGTGAAGAAGAAAGCACAAAACCCAAACATGAATGGCTTATTCACTATAATATTCAGGGTGGTTTTGCATCAAAAATTGATGATTTAAATATTTTATTAAAGGATTCAAATATTTTAATTGCCTGTTTTTGTGAACATTGGCTCACTGGTGGTACAATTGATCTATTTAATTAAATCTCTGGTTATACTCTAGCGGCATTTTCCTGTAGAAGTTCATCAATAAATGGTGGTACTTGTATACTAGTTAAAAGCGAGATAGATTATCTGGTTAGGCAAGATCTTTGTATTTTTAATGAAGAAATGATTTTTGAAATTTCATGTATTGAAATCAAGTCTTTAAATATAGTTGTTGCATCTATTTACAGAACACCCTACGACAGTAATTTTTATTTATTTATTGACAAGTTAGAATCATTTTTAAACTTAATTCGGAAAGAAATTCAGACAAAAAAAGTTTATTTAGCTGGAGACTTTAATGTTGATTTATTAGAATCATGTAAAAATCTTAAATATAAGGAAGAGTTTTTACAATTACTCAAAATGTATGGATTATCTGTAAATTTTTGGTCTCCTACAAGAATTACGCTAACTACAAAGACATGCATGGACAACATAATCACTAATAAATATAACCCAGGTAATAATACTAAAAAAATGAATTTAGAAATAGGTCTATCTGATCATAGAACTTTTTATGTCAGTTATAGGGGACAAAGATAATGTAAAATCTAATGTTAAATTTAAAAAAATAATTTTTTCTACAAAAAATGTTACTTTATTAAAAAATAATTAAAATAGTTGCAAGTTTGATGTAAACCCTGATTATGATCTGAACATTAACTACAACTCATTTTTAAGAACTTACAACAATGTTTTTGAAGATAGTTTTCCTATAAAATTTCATTTAAACAGGGAAAACAGAAAGAAAAAGAGTTGGATAACTAAAGGGATTATTATATCTAGTGCTAATAAAAGATATCTAAATAGAATTGTCAAAGAGTCTGTAGATGTTAATTTTATAAACTCTGTAAAAAATATTTAAAAAAATGTCAACTTGTATGTAAAAAGGCTAAAAAGTTATACAACTCTAACATAATATGTAAACCGGACAATAAGACCCAAGCGGCCTGGTCTATAGTGAATAGAGAGCTTGGAGTTAAGAAACGTGACCAAAATATGCCGGATTTTGTAGTTAACAATGAATGGGTTTCAAATGGAAAAGAAATTTCAAAATTACTCAATGATAGGTTTGCAAACATTCCTCAACAGTTAAATGCAGTTTCCTCAAAGCAAAAAACAGTTAAATTACTTCAAGTTAATAATAATAACCCCCATCCAGAATTTTCTTTTTCATTGATTTCATCTGCTGAAGTGGCAGGGACAATAAACTCTATCAAAAGTAAAAAATGTGCAGGTTGGGATGAGATACCTCAAAATGTAATGAAAATCACTGTTGATTCAATTCACAGACCGCTCAGTAAAATCATAAATCAATCATTTTATAGTGGGGAATTTCCCAGGGGCGGCTCTAGGTTTTATATATTGGGTAGGCAACTTTCCGGGGGGGGGGGGGGGGGGGGGTTATGAAGGGAGGCCTGTGGGGGTATGGAGTACCTAGGAAATTAAAAAAAAATCTATTGCTTTTAAAAGAGTTTTTTAGCAATCTAAGGACTCTTATGAGGATCAGTTAAAGGGCCATGTCTTGAAGAAAATTGGCGTTTATTGAAATTAATCATCGGCACTTGAAAGCCAGTAAAGGTAGCCAATTATTTTTAAGAAAACATCTCATAAACG
Source organism: Neoaliturus tenellus (assembly GCA_030545055.2). Taxonomy (NCBI): domain Eukaryota; kingdom Metazoa; phylum Arthropoda; class Insecta; order Hemiptera; family Cicadellidae; genus Neoaliturus; species Neoaliturus tenellus. Next base: position 119,581,046 of record CM061536.1, read on the forward strand.
TTTAATGAAATCTAATTTATTATTTTGAAAATTAAAACGACGAAACACCAGGATGACTCAGGAGGTTGTAGCTAAGCGCTCTCTTTTCAATAGAACCGAATAAAAACCTTTACAATACTATAACGGGACTTTTAAACTATCTAGAATTTCCCTAACAACCCGTTTAGGAAAGTTTATTCTTGGCTCTGATATCTGTGATTAAGGTAGACGTATTAGTTTCGTTTGGGACATATATATATATATATATATATACATATATATCCTTTATATATATTAAAACTTTAGGTGAAAGGTGACGAGTCAAAGCTAGAATTAGTCTTAGAAACGTTTCCACTTGTACGTGGCTCCTCTATTAGGCCTTTTACTGTCCTGATCGCTAGGTGTACTCCCAGTACTTCCTCTCTTCAACTTTACAATATAGATTTCCATATTGTAACATGACCATCACAACACGGCACGCTAGACAAAGTGAGGTGAGGTCTGTTCAGTTCTGTTGACTGACAGACTGAGGGACGGAGTCGAAAAAGACAAGTCAAGACTTTTTCTGCCTCTCATCTCATCTCCGTCTTGCCGGTGCCGTGCTCCGTTGCCAAATCTTTACAGCGTTGTCAAATGATATTAGTGCGTTTGTGTCCTCGCAGATTTGCGTAGACTTCAGGATAACAGTTCTGGACAGTTAATTAACTACTTTTTACTGTTGAAGCTTATGATCCAACATTACTTTTCTGTAAAAGATCCGGCTATCAAAACGGATACTGCAATTCAAACATTAAAAAAATAAAATAACAATTTTTTTATTATTTTTGGGTAGGCAGCTGCCTACCCTGCCTACCCTCTAAAGCCGCCCCTGGAATTTCCAAATAACTTAAAATACGCAGAAATCAAACCATTGCACAAAAAAGGGGGTAAAGAAATTTTAGACAATTATTATCGTCCTGTATCAATTTTGCCGTCTTTTTCCAAAATCTTTGAGAGAATTGCTTTTAATCAGATAATAAATTTCTTTGAATAAAATAATTTATTTGTTCAGGAACAATTTGGTTTTCGAACAGGACGAAGTACAATCTCTGCTGTAGCTTATTTTATTGACCAGGTCGCTAATGCTTTGGATGGATCACAGAGCACGATGGGAGTGTTCTGTGATCTATCCAAGGCATTTGATTGTGTTGAGCATGACATATTATGTAAAAAGCTTAAGTATTATAATTTTAGTGAATCAGCGGTGTCTTGGGTAAGATCATATTTGGGCACTCGTTATCAAAGAACAATAGTAATTAAGAATAACATTGAACATGTCTCACCATGGCAGAAAATTAAATTTGGTGTACCACAAGGTTCAATATTAGGACCTTTGCTATTCCTTATATATATTAATGACTTACCTTTAGGCCCCTTTTATGCACGGCGTCTCGCGACGGACGTTGAAAGACGTCACAATGAAAATGCATTGGCGCAAATGGGACCATTTATGCACGACGCCCGAAACGCGTACTCAAAAACCCGACGTCGGTATTTAGAGTACGACCGTCGGTATTTAGGGCGCGCGTTGAAAATTTTGTCTAATTACATTACAGCATATGGAGCTATTTATGCACGGCGTCATTTGACGGACGTCGTAAGACGCTCGTCGGGCGGACGTCGGGCGCGCGCCTCACCGGCGTTGTTTTTTGCGTGGGGTGGGGGTAGGCCGTTCGTCAATTGCGTTAATGCTTCTCATAGAAAAGGTTGTTTCTAGTTGCGAGTAATAAACTGTTTAATCAATCATGGATGACATAGACACTGAATTAGTTATTGAAGCGATAAAATCAACACCCATAATATGGGATTGTTCAAACGAAGATTACAAGAACAGAAGAAAGAAAATTGACGCTTAGAATAGTGTCTGTGCTGTGGTGGTACCTGGATTTCAAGAAAAAAGTGACATCGCAAAAAACGTAATAGGTAGGTTCAATATCATTATATTAACTTTAAGACATGACTCCAATAGGGACTCCAATAGGAATACTCCGAATACAAATAATAGGAATACTTGGATTTTTTAATAATGATGCAATTATAAAATGTACATCTTTTAAATGGATTGCGTTGTTTGTATTTCAAGCTGCTTCCTACGAAACAAACTCTACTGCTTCTTATAATAGCCATCTATCAGTGGACAGGTTATATTGAGAGAATCATATTCGGCATTGTTGTTGTCTCTCGACTACTTCCGGCCTAGGTTCCTGCTCCCTTCTTATCACGCGTTATTCGCTTATTGAAACATCATCAGTAGCTTACCATCTATCGCATGTGCGAGTGGTGATTAAAAAGAGTAATTTCATTTTGGGCTACACCCCCCTAGCCTTCAATTTATTTATGGAGTACTTAAATGTTGATCAACATTCACCACCAGAGTTTTAAATGTGAATTGCAATTTATCAGCTACAGATCACAGATTACCTACAGATCAATGAAGTCACATTGCAATAAAAAGTAAATAGTCTCCAAGTTGGTCTCCAACTGAAAACAACAAACGAAACAGGTTAAGAAAATAATGTTGAAATGCGCATGCAGTTAGCGCATGTGACCCCTATTGAGCTTTTTGTATACAAATTAAAAAATAAACGCATTTCAGTAAATTGACACTGACAAACATAACTCGCTTTCATTATGAACAGCATACGATATCTATATACAGTATACAGTAGACTCCCTCCGGATACCTCGGGACCAAGATGCGGCCGGTAAATGAATTGGCCGGTTAAACCAATGTTTATTTAAGAACGCCAACCTACAATTTTATTTGGTCTAAATATAATTATTACTTGAAAAACAACTTTATGTTTTACAGCTAACATCCGACACCCATGAAATCAACAACAAACCTAAACTAATAATAACTCGTTTCTTTATTGTGGTTTACGGGATAGTAGGTCCAAACGCATAGACTTCCGGTGGCATTAATTTCCTTCCAGGACCGTTACATTTTAATTGGTTTGAGAACGTCAATATGAAATAACGTTGAATGATACAGTAGATAAGAAAAATACGTTTCCGGAGAAACACGGCCGGAAAGCGATGTTGAGATAAAAAATGGCTGGTTATATAAAAAGATGTTTATTTTTTTTTTTTGTGTGTCAAGGTAGGCCGGTTAAAGCAAAGACCGGTTAAAAGGTGGCCAGTTAAGAGGGAGTCTACTGTATATAATTCTGTAAGCGAAATTTTTTGAGCAAATTTTAGCGAATATTTCTATAGGGAATACGCTATTACGGTGGTAGCCATGGTAATACCTAAGCCCGGGACCACTTTACTTTTTCATTTTGAGGTCCCCAGAAGCCAAAAACACCATTCATTCATTTTCATATATATATATATATATATATGAGTGAAAATACATATACTTACATATACTCTTACGGTTTATGTAAGAGTATATATATATATATATATATATATATATATATATATATATATATATATATATATATATATATACTCTAAATGTATATATACTGATACATTTTGAAGGGGACCTCCGATTTTGATGATATTTGGTATGGAGGTGTATGACCAGGTCTATTTTCATGAGTTCGCGAACCAGCATTGTCGGGTTATGGGAACGGGGTTTTATGGGGTTTCAAAGGGGTCAAAAATGGGTTTTTGGCATTTTTGCACCTTAATTTTTAAAATTCATCAATTTTAACTAAAACCATTTAAAAGAACTTAAAAAACAAACAATTTGGTATTTTGAATTTTTATCATAGCATAACTGGTCACGGGGAAAATCCAAAAATGTGTTTTCCATGTTATTCTTATGGGAAATCAAGAAACCCCTATGTCTTGCTTACTTATTGACATAACTTAATCAAATTAATAATTTATGATAATTTATGTAGTCTACATTATCTAGATAAGGTTAACTTATACTTATTAAGGTTTAACTTATAAGGTTTAACTTAGAGATAAGGTTTAACTTGCTTACAAAACCCATATGGCGGCAAACCTACATACTCACCCCCATGGGGTTTATGGGGAAAATAAAAAATTGCCAGACCTTGATACAATTTTGTGTTTACATTCACCAATTATTGATTAACTTATAGATTTTATAACAACATCCAATGGTATCAAACCTACATACTCGATCTTATGGTGTTTTTATGGGGAAAGTAAATGATCTGAAATTCAAATATTTTATTGAAACTTTAATGATTACAGTATGTTTGCAACATCATTCGCATGAGTTCTCTCAGCATTATTTGTTCTGCCAAGGAATGGATCCCTGTGCACTCACAAAATACTGTGCAAAAGCATTCCTGTACTCATATGCCTGGTTTGGGCCTCGACCTCGGCCTCTGCCTCTGCCTCTGCCTCGGCCTCGGCCTCGACCTCTGCCTCTGCCTCGGTCTTCATCTTCAACTTGTGGTACCTCAACGCTTGCTTCTTCTTCTGTGATGTCATAAATCCCTGTTATATCAAGTACATCTTCAAACTGCACACCATCTCTGTCGCGTACAAAATTATGTAGAGCACAACATGTCTTTACAACAGAAATAGCAACGTCTACGTCTGTGTTCATAGGTCTATGGAAGACTCTCCATTTGTTCGACAATATGCCAAAGGAGCATTCTATATATCTCCTTGCCCTGGAAACTCTGTAGTTATATTCTCTCTTTGTGTGGTCCAGGGTTTTGCCGTTATATGGTTTCATTAAATTGGTTGCAATTCCAAATGCGTCATCGCCAAGGAATACGTAGGGCAGGGGAATTATGTCATTAGACACTCTCTCTGGTGGGGGTAAATTAAATGACCCTTCTTCCAATTTCTTTCCGAATGTCGACCAGTTCAACACCGTGGGGTCAGCCTCCCTCCCATATGATCCAACATTAATGTACAAAAATTTGTAATTGCTATCGCAAACTGCAAACAGTACAATTGAGAAGTAGTTCTTATAATTATAAAACATTGAGGCTGAATGAACAGGCTTTTTCACTCTCACGTGCTTCCCGTCCAAAGCACCTACACAGTGCGGAAAGTTGCTTCTCGTACTGAAACCGTCAGCAATCTCTCGCCAAACATTCTCACTGCAGTCCAAAGATAAAAACACTTCTTTGTTTAGTGATTTCCAGATCACTTTACACATCCGCTTGACAATTAGACTAATAGTTGTTATTCCCATTCTGTATGCAAAGTGCAGTTCAGTGAAAGAGCTTCCTGATGCCAAGTACCTGAAAAAAACACATAATTAAATATCCCCGTTGGAGCTAACCTGCATACTCACCGAGTTTGTAATGCGTAAACATTACTAACATTACTTTTTTATTATTGAATACCTAAATGTAGTATTATTTTTCAGGGAAAGAATTACAAACAAGATGGAAAAGTATTAGAGACCGCTACACCGATACCATCGGGAACTCAAGAAAACTAAATCTGGTTCAGCAGCAAAGACAAAGAAAACTTACATATATGCAAAACAATTGGAGTTTTTACAAGCTCCATTTGCACATAACGTGACACAAGATTCACAGGAAAATGAAGAAGAAGACAGTGACAATAACCAAGATGACCAAAACCTAGATGACATTGAAGAAATGACTGAGGCACAAGGTGATCAACACCAACCAAGTTCAAGCACAGTATACAGAAGGAAAAAAAGGAAGTTCGAAGATAAGTTCGAAAAATATCTGGAAGTGGTAACTAAACGAGAAACAGAGAAACATAATGATGAGGATGAAGACAAAGCGTTCTTTTTATCATTAATTCCAAATGTCAAGAGACTGAATGAGGCAGATAAATTGCTTTTTAAGGCAGAAGTTATGCAGCTCCTGATTTCTTACAGTAACAAGCCTCAGATCCAACACCATCAGTATTCTGCGCCCCCTTACCTAGGACCTCAGGCATCCAATTATCCAGCACCCCCTTACCTTGGACATCAGCCATCCAATGTCCAAAGTTTTACGCCACAGTATTCTGCGTCTAATAACACTTACAGAGGTAACGGGCATGTACAGAATTTCAACGATGCTTTGCAAAGTAAATCACAGCCCAACCCACATGGTAATGGAACCCGTCAGGAAGATCGCAGTAGCAACAGTGCTTTATCACCTTATGCAGACTCTGATTCATTGCTATCGTTAAATTAGAGTGGTTGTAATCATTTTAAGAGTAAAATTTTAATAATTTTTTTTTCTTATGTTCAAAGTTTTTCTACTTTGTTAATGAATGTTTATTATAATGTCTTAAGCTTTTTTAATCAATTTGATGAACAAAAACATTGTACTACAACGTATAATCATTTTTATTTTTGCGCATTCCACTAATTACAAACATTGTATTACAGTGTGCCATTTTTTACTTCATAAATGCGTTACAGTGTGCCTTATTTACTTTATAAACGCATTTCTTGAATTCTTTATCAATGCATTGAAAATTTTATACCAAATGTGTATTTGTTTACTTTATTAATGTATTAGAATTTTTTGTTTACTACATAAGTTATCAACCATGGCATTACAAAGTGTAATGCTTTTTAATGTTTTCATGTAGACATCTTATTCATTTTTTCATTAAATTATTTACAAACATTGGACTGCTATGTGTCTATATTTCCAGTGCTCATTCATGGACTTTTAATTGGTAATTCTATAGGTAGATAAATTGCTGGACCAATGATGGCACAATGTGGCATACATTAAATTAAAGTAAAAGTTATTAAGAATTACAATTAATTTTATGTTAAACAATTGTTGTGCGGTTTACCTTTTAGTACCAGGTTAACCAAGCCTTGCTCGTTGGTTTTAATTCAGTTTTGATATAGTGTCATGGTAATAACTCTATTAAATTTCCACCTACAACCAACTATACCTCTTCACAGTTAACAGGTGTTTGAAATGGTTTTCTTAACCTTACTGTTCGTTAACAAAATAGCAACCCATAAGACCAATGTTAAAAATTACGATTTTTAAACTTAAATTTAGATCAATTTTGATTTTTCCTGGGACTGAGGCTGTTTCCAAACTTATTTTAGGGCCAAAACATTCTTAAATGCAAAGTTTAAGCAAAATCTACCCGCAGGATTTCGGGATCGTAGAACACACATCCCTTCAGACATTGCTCGTATTATAGTACAGTATAGAATTTTTATGGATTACTTTGTTTCTTATGTTCTATATCGTAATTTTTTTGGTACCAAAAGTATATTTAGCGACGTCACTCACGTGGTTATTTGTTTTAGTACAACAAAAACATTCAACAAATATATTGGTACAAGGTAAATGAACATATATAATTTATGTTCTTAAAAGCTGAGTAGGATTCTTAATATTTACGTACAATGCCATGTTGTACAGTAGGCCTACTGCTTTTATAAAGTGTGTGACAAATGACAAACAGCTTTTTCTCCTATAGGCCCTACCTACAAAAAAGTTTTACAATAATTTAAAATACTAGCCTACTTACCGTATAGTCAGTGCCATCATTTCTTATGGTTGGAAACATAAACCTTTTACAAGATGTGGCTTACTAGCTATGGTGTTCCTCACTTTAACACAAAGTTCATCAAATGATCCCACACTCATTCTGAAGTAATTGAAAAATTTTTCACTATGGTTTCGTAACTCTTCATATAACGTATAAAATGCTCCTCTTAAGTGACGCACACTGTTCAAAGGGTGAACTGACCATCTCCTTCTCTTACGATGATTTTTATTGAATAAGACCATGTACAAAACACATGGATCCATGGTGAACACTGTGACTGTGAGGCACTCAGTATAGTACATGCGATCTAGGTGGGGGGACGAGTTCCCACGCTACTCGACGACCGCCCGACGACCGCCCGACGTCCGTCCGACGCGCGCCCGACGGATGTCTTTCGGCGCTGGAGAGACGCTTGACATTTTTGTCACCGTCACAATGACGCACGCCCGACGTCCGTCGCCCGACGCCGTGCATAAAAGGGGCCTTAAATATATCCTCAAATCTTGAACTTTATGCAGATGATACGTCTGCAATTTTAAAAGCAAATTCAACGCAAGACTTAAAATTAATTTTTCATAATACGTTTACGGAACTTCAAAATTGGTTTTCAGTTAATGGTTTGCTGCTTAACCAATATAAAACACAATTATTAAAGTTTCAAACTCGACAAAACAAAAACTCTGATGAAGAGCATATTATTGTTCAAGGCAATATAATGGGGATAGACAACTCGGTTAATTTTTTGGGGATTGAGATTGATTCTAATCTTAATTGGAAAAACTTTTTTTGCAAAATTTCTAAAAAGTTAAACTCTATTTGTTTCCAAATGATTGTTCTTCGTGAAGTTATTGATTAAAAAACCAGACTTATGCTATGTAATGGACTTTTTTTACCGGTTATAACTTATGGTATTGAATTCTGGGGTATATCATCCTATGCAAATAAAATTTTTAAATGCAAAAAAAGTACATTCGACTCATGACATTTTCCTCTAAAAGAAATCATGTAAACATTTTTTTGAAGAACTGGGTATACTAACTGTTACCTGCCTTTATATTTTAAAATGCCTGATGTTTGTTAGGAATTTAGAAAATTTAATTAAAACTCAGCATAAGCATCATTATGAAACAAGATTCCAAAACAACTTCCAGTACCCAAGACACCGCCTGACATTATCTGAAAAGACACCACAATATATGGGAAGAAAACTGTTTTAGAAATAGGCTAAAAGAATTTTTAATTAGAAAAATGTATTATTCAGTTGACTCATTTTTAAATGATAAATTCTAAACAGGTCTTAAATTGTTCTATTCCACTCCCACTGTAATTAATTCTGTTTTGTTGTTTAGAATTAGTTATTGTACTGTACACTGACAATGTCATCTGTTCTGAACCAACTGTGCTAGTTGTAAAAGAATGTTCTTATTTATGACAATAAAGTCATTCTTATTCTTTATTGGTCTTAAAATAGACTTTAGCCTCCTCTAGGTTGAAGGTCAATAACATTTCCAAAATATTCATATTTTCTCCTTAACTTATGATGGTCGTATTATTAAAGAGGAGGGATAGCCTTGAGAGTAACTCCATAAAAATCCAGCTATCACGTATCTCTTGGACTTCTATATGCAGACAATCTTTACAATATAGTCTTGGCAATCCAATTTCTCTTGTACTGATTTTTTTATTATTTTTTTGTCTGTTAGCATAAGGTTCTTCCCTCAGCCTTTCCCTTTTCATTTGAGAAAATAGGAGTTTTATCAATTCTTTATTATTATGTCTTAAATAAATCGTTTGATCAAAATCTCGGTTATCATACCCATCTGAATCAGTAATCATTATATTATTTTCATACTTACATAACAAAACAAGTAGGCCTAGATTCAATCTATAACCCGTGTTATTTTCTGAAGACTTACTTCAAAATTAATTTATTGATAATTTATTAAAAATGAAATGATATGCTTATAAAATTAAATTCGTGGTTTAATTCTAACAACTTAAAAATTACTATAGATAAGACGGAAGAAATTGTATTGAGTCTAAAAAATTCTGCTTAAGTAAGCTTTCCTAGGATACCTAAACCAAAAACATTACATTCTTTCTAGTGTTCTTTCTCTGTCACAAAAATTATGATCATGTGTCAGTCAAAATATATACTAGTCATAGCTTTCTACACATTTTTTCATCCCCATCTCTTGTATGGTGTTAGGCTTTAGGCCGGTTCCTACGTGGGCGACAGATGCGACGCGACAAGAGCGACAAAATTTCAAACAAATGTATAAGCATTGGAGCGTTCTTAGTGGGCGACAGGAGCGACAACAATTTACAATGTATAACGTTATGGCGATGCAAGCTTGTCGCTGGTGTCGCTCCAGTCGCTCTCGTCGCGTCGCATCTGTCGCCCACGTAGGAACCGGCCTTAGGGAAATAGTCCAGGTGCAGCAAAAATTTTCATCTGTCAGAAAAAGGCCATTAGAATTACTATGGGAGTTAGAAATAATGAGAGTTGTATTGATTTTTTTAAACAATCGAAAGTAATGACTTTACCTGGCTTGTAAATGTTTTGTAATCTACTTCACGTTAGTGAACACTTGGAAATAAAATTAGATTAGATAGTTTATTCATTCATATGGTAACACAAGAAACCAAAATAAGTTAGAACTACCAAATTACAGATTTAGTAAGTCAACTGGAAGTCACCTTTAAACAAACTAAATTGTTTAATAAATCCCAATTCCACTTTTTAGATATCTTTGAAAATATTTAGAACTGTTATAAAGAATGGCTTATTTCAATACTTTTTTATAATGTGAATGGTTTCTTGTCATACAACATGTGTAGATTCAAATTTGACTAAATATATAATTAGTTGGTCATTTAGATTATTTAGTTTTTCCAGATTATCATTTTAAGCTTTTATAAAGTCTTTAGTTAATTTTGCTATTATGTCCCAAAAATTTACATTTTAAACAATTTTACACAAGCTTTTGTTAATTTATAAATATTTTTCCAGATACTAGTAAATTTATATATAACTAGTATACGTGTTGCTCGAAATCGAGTAATTTATTTTAATACAATAGAAATGTTACGTTTAGTTCTAAATCAATGACATCCAACCAAACCAATATTGTGAATATCTTTAATCACCAAAACTGCATGTATTTACAGCTCATTATTAACAGATGTTTAAAATGCTTTATTCCATCCCAATGTTATTTAAATGTAAAATTTTGAGATTTCAATGGTGGATAGCGCCTTTATTTTTAATCCAATTCTCATCAGTTTTTGAGGGAAACAACTACAGACCAAGCCCTATCGAACGACACTAAAAGCTTGAAAATCGGTTAAAAATTGTAGAAAAAGTTCTCAAAAAAAAAAAAAAAAAAAAAAAAAAAAAAACCCAAAATAGTGTAGATGACAAAGTCCAATGTAATGGATGGATTACTTATTGACTGATAAAGATCTTGAATCTATTCTAATTATATTTTTTATATTAAATACATAATTTCTTTGTTTAAAGTTCATTGTTAGTGATGGTGAGTTTACGTTGTTTAGTAGTAGGTACGTTGTTTAGGATTACGTGGACGACATTGCAAGTGTGTGGTTGGCTCCCCCATGCTGTCTCCTGATTGGTGCTGTATATTTTTCCAATTTATTTATTTGTGTTTTGTTTTGACTGCTTTCACAGTTTACTGTTTGAGCTTTTTCAATTTATCAGTGTTGTATTTAACTATTGTGACTTCCTTTTCTGTTTTCAGGTTTGGTATGGACTTCTCCAGGTTCGGCTGGTGTGCTTTTACTTTTTACTAACTTTGTTATGTTCTAGGTACTTCTTCCACCTGAAGACGGGATCAGATTCCAGATCCCGAAACGTCGTGAATTTGTAATTTACTAATCAGTGATGGAAAATGTCCGTGGTAATTTACTAACATAATTTGCATAATTTGTTGTTAAGGTCGATGCCCACAACATTGTTCCGTGTTGGGCAGCCTCCGACAAACTGGAGTACGGAGCTCGCACTATTCGAGGCAAAATCACACGTCAGCTTCCTGAATTTCTGACTGGATTTCCAGCGGTTGCAAAACATCCTTACTCAGGAAAACTCAAAGCTGAAAAGGTAAGCTGTTTTAGTTTGTGTAATTTTTTTTCTTTTTACACATTAGACTTTTGTTTGAATAGAGTTTTGAATTGAAAATGATAAATGAACCTGTGCAGTAGAAGCGCTCAAATCCGGCCACCTCGGGACTGGACCACCGGCCGGATTTCAAAATGAACGGCGGTTTATTAAATGGGGTCTCCCAACTTTTAAACATCCTGTGGTATATGTAGGTGACTTTAACAGTCATGATGACAACGGCACTCGTCTTTCCTGCTGGGCTGAAAATAACAACTTTTTCCTGGTATTTAATGCCAAAGACCCACACACTTTCCATTCAGCTCGATGGCGTCGTGGGTACTCTCCAGACTTGTGCTTTTGTTCTTGTGACCGATCAACAACACCCACACCAACTTGCAGGAGGGTCTTAGGTGCCTTTTTTCATTCTCAGCATAGGCCTGTACTAATATCAGTGGGAATCCAAATTCCTCTCGTAAGATCTTTTCCTCAGCCTAGGTGGAACTTTAACAAAGCTGAGTGGAAGGCCTTCTCTACCAGGCTTGACAAAGGCATCAGGTTCATCCCTCCTAAAATAAAAAACTACGATCAGTTCACAAAACTTGTTCTGTCTTGCGCTAAAGCATCTATTCCAAGAGGTTTTAGGAAAGAGTATATACCAGGATGGAGTCAAGAGTGCGAAGACCTTTACAGTGAGTTCACTGATACTGCTGACAGAGATGTAGCGGACCAACTGCTTTACTCTCTCGACAACACCAGGAGAGAGAAATGGGTGAAAACTGTTGAGAACATGAACTTCACCCAAAGTAGTCGGAAAGCCTGGTCTCTTCTCAGAAAGCTCTCCACTGGTAAAACAAATGATAAAAACACTGTCTCACAACCTCGCCCTTGTGATATTGCAAAACGCCTTTCCTGTTTGTCTAAACCCGTACGTACGTCTGCGGACAGGAATGTGAACTTTAAGCTAAATGAAATAAAGCAAAGTCGGCAAGCACCATTGGAAGTCTCTAGACCTTTCACTATCAATGAGCTAAATGCGGCGATTGATGCGATGCCAATTGGCAAAGCAGCAGGCTTGGATGAAATCTTCCCGGAGTTTATAAAACACTCGGGTAAAAAGGCTAGACAGTGGCTTCTTGCAGTTTTTGACACTATAATGGAAACCGGCGACTTGTATGGTATATTTAGAAAATCCAAAATAATAGCTGTCTTGAAGCCCGGTAAAGATCCAAAACTGCCCAAAAGTTACCGACCCATAGCTCTTCTTAGTGTCTGTTATAAGCTGCTCGAGAGGTTGATATACAACAGAATCCTCCCGGTTCTCGATTCCAGCATCCCCGTCGAACAAGCTGGGTTTAGACGTGGGCGCAACTGTTGTGACCAGGTTCTAGCTCTTACTTCTTTCAACGAGAATGGGTTTGAGCGAAGACTGAAAACCTCCGTTGCTTTCTTAGATCTTACTGCAGCTTATGACACTGTCTTTAGAAAAGGCCTCCTTATTAAATTTTACAACCTGATTCCTTGCCCTTTCCTGTTGCGTCTCCTCAACTCAATGCTCTCCAACAGGATGATTAAAGTATATTTGGGACGAAAGGAAAGTACTTTTAGGCAACTAAAGAATGGCCTGCCACAGGGGTCAGTGCTCGCACCACTGCTGTTTAATGTGTATACAGCAGACATTCCAGACACTCGCTCCTCAAAGTTCGTTTACGCAGATGATATAGCTCTGGCTTATCAGTACAACTAATTCCAACTAGCTGAGGAATTTCCAACTAACTAACAAATGACCTCACGACCCTCGGAGAATACTTTAAAGCCTGGAAGCTAAATCCAAACCCAACAAAAACCGAGGTTTCTTGCTTCCACTTGAACAATAGAATGGCCCACCAAAAGCTTAAAATTGTATTTGATGGTGTTGAGCTAAAGCACAATGAAAATCCACAGTACCTGGGGATCACTTTAGATCGGTCCCTGACATTCAAAGGCCACCTACAAAAGACAGCAGCCAAGGTGAGAACCAGGACTAACATTGTCCATCACCTTGCTGGCTCCACATGGGGAGCTAACACACAAGTTCTGCGAACCACTGCTCTGTCATTGGTATATTCAACTGCTGAGCACTGTGCTCCCGTGTGGTTGAACAGTGTGCATGTCAGGCATATCGACGTCCAGCTAAACAGGGCTATGAGAGCCATTAGTGGTACACTCATGGCAACCCCCGTCCCCTGGCTCCCGGTTTGTGTAATATCGCTCCACCTGAAACCAGACGAAGGGATGCACTCATTAGGGTATATACTAAGATCTTATCTGCTCCACACCTACCCATCCATGATTACCTACCCCAGGAGACGGGCAGGTTGAGGTCCAGAAGACCACCACTGCGGACAGCATCCCAGTTGACGGACACAAACTTTTCAATCCATACCGACTGGACTTCCTCCTGGAACTCTTTCCAAGGTCGGAATCACTTTTTGATTGCTGACCCAACCTTAGCAGTAAGTGGTATGGATCTTCCTCGGAAGCAGTGGACTGTTCTCAATCGATTCTGCTCTGGAATGGGAAGATGTAATTATTGGAAATACAAATGGGGAATGACAGAAGACCAGTCATGCGGCTGTGGAGCGGAGTGCCAGACTATGACTCACATAGTCAATGAGTGGCCTTTGAGTGCTTTTCCGGAAGGGCTGATGGGCCTTCATTGTAACTGGCTGGGTAGCTGAGTGGTTAAAGAGCTCGCCTTTGAATCTGAAGGTAGCCGGTTTGATCCTGATAAAAGTTAGTGCTTTTTGATGGTTCGACGCTGGACCCAGCTGCCTTTGGTCATTGGGCTATTAATTAATGATCCTGACAAATAAAACAGCTGACATTTGTCAGTAACAAAGCTACACCTCATCTGATCCATCACAATCATCACACTCACCCCTTCAGTCATACTCACCTTAAAATACGCACCACAGAGGGCGTCGGTGTTTCAAATAAAGTATCTAAAGTATCTAAAGTGAAGCTGGGCTGCAATGGCTTAGCGCCCTGGATTTATCTTTATAGAGAGATCATAAATGTTTATTTTAGTTTTATTTTAAATGTATTGACGTACGTGCTTTGCACTGCAGAACATCTTTTATTTATTTAATTATTATTATTTTTAAGATGGTAGCTGGCTATGACAGCCATACGATGTATACCGGGTGTCTCACGTAAGGTGTCCCAAATCGATTACAGATCAACAGTTTGTCCTACGATCTTGAAATAAAATCATTTCCCACTAAATTGACACCAAGGAATAATTTAAAAATATTTTTAACGTTGTATAAATACAGGGAGTTCCAAAAGCTGGGGGTCACAGGTTCGAATCTCGGAAATTTCAAATACAAACATATGTCTATTTAATACAAACATTTTGGTGAAAACAGAATTTTGTTATCTTTATTTGTTTCAAAATGGCGTCCATTTTTGTAACCAAAATCAAAATTTACGGAATACTCTGTAATTATTTTATTATTTCTCATAAATGACTTCTGATTCAAAACACTTATTTGAAACAAGCTAAGCTTCACAATGATATGTCACAAGATCACATTTATTAAAAAATTAAAATTTTAGATTTTTGAAAATTTTTACAAAACAAAATTCAAAAATTTTAAATACAAACAAATGTCTTTTTGTATATTATATTAAAGCTCTCGTTAAACTGAGCAACTTTGTAATTTAAACTAATAGCGTATCTATTATGTTTTTGTAGTAATAACGTAAAAATGTAATTTTCCCATTTGACTTGCATGATAATTAATCAGGACATGATAGTATGGCAGTCCTTCTTCCATTGTTGCCATACCATTAAATTAACATGCAAGTTAAATGGGAAAATGGAATTTTTACGTTATTACTACAAAACTAAAAGAGATACGGCATTAGTGTAAATTACAAAGTTGTTCAGTTTAACGAGAGCTTTAATATGATGTACAAAAAGATATGTGTTCGTATTTAAAATTTTTTAGTTTTGTTTATGTAAAAATTTTCAAAAATATTAAATTTTGGAAATTTTAGTTTTTTTTGTAAATGTGATCTTGTGACATATCACTGTAAAGCTTAGCTTATTTCAAATAAGTATTTTGAATCAGAGGTCATTTATGAAAAATAATAAAAGAAATACAGGTTATTCCGTAAATTTTGATTTTGGTTACAAAAATGGACGCCATTTTGAAACAAATAAAGATAACAAAATTCTGTTTTCACCAAAAGTTTGTATTAAATAGACCTTTCTAATGATGTATAATATGACATATGTTTGTATTTGAAATTTCCAAGATTCGAACCTGTGACCCCCAGTTTTTGGAACTCCCTGTATTTATACAACGTTAAAAATATTTTTAAATTATTCCTTGGTGTCAATTTAGTGGGAAATGACTTTATTTCAAGATCGTAGGACAAACTGTTGATCTGTAATCGATTTGAGACACCTTACGTGAGACACCCGGTATATAAATGGGTTAAACAAAGATCTGTATTATATGTGTGTTCCAACAATGAACTATTAGGATGTATTTAACAATGAAGGGTATCGTACTTGCCCAATCAATGTTATGTATCATCTTTTTAACCATCATGATTTGCACCCTCTCAGACGATGAAGTGCCGAAATGACAATCGGAAACGGACAAGCGGTCACTAGCGATGAGCCTGCGTTTAATAGAAAATAATACTGGTCTTTTGTTAACGAAGACCCTAACGTATAAATGGGATTGTAAAAGCAACAGAATCTGTCTAGTGACCTAACTTCCCTGTTACATTGAAAATCAAGCCGCGAAGCACCCAACAAAAAGATAAAACAATCAAAAATAAAACACGAACAAAAATTTTTAGAAGACATCTGAAACGAATGGGCCTAGTCCGGAAATTGGCAATTGAACTGATATGTTTTAGTGATATAACATGGGAGAAGTTGACTCTAGTCTATTTTTTCCATGGGAATACCTGGCGCTGAACATTTCATTTCTGGGATACCGGGGCCAAATTATCCGGCGGCCGAACCATCTGAGGCGGACTAGAGGGCTTCTACTGTATCTAAAAAGATCAATCAAGATAAAATATTAATAAAAACCTTATAAGTGCTTCACATTGAACTTATGATTTGTAACATGTCGGTACCAAATTGTGTGAATTGTGTCGTACGTTGGGTGTAGATTGACTGGGAGGCAGCTGAGGAGAGCCTGCAGGTGGATCGCAGTGTGGGGCCCGTCTCCACCTTCACACCCGGCTACAAAGCCGCCATCCGCACTCTCGATGAGTTCTGTAACAAGCGGCTGAGGATATTCGGCTCCAAGCGTAACGATCCTACTCTCAACGCTCTCAGTAATCTCTCACCTTACTTCCATTTTGGTAAATGCTTTATTTCATTTCAGTCAGATACTAAACAATGATTTACAAAACATCATTAACATTCACTAAAATTTCATATTCAAGGGCCTAAAATAAAGTCCTATAATAATTAAGCGTTTTAGTTGTCCGTTTTAGCTGAAGTAGTAGTTTGCATGGGTGTATCCTTGGGATATTCTATACACCTTTCTAGTTGTGCAAGGAATAGTTTTATTTATCGAAAAACTTTGGCAATGCATTGTGATACAATGCCTGTTATAAGGAGTCAAATATTGAAGTTTTAACAGAAAATCTTTTGTATTACCTACAATGCATTCTCAGTTGTGTAGGTTACCTATATTAAAAACAGCTCATATTGGTGTTAGTCATTGGTGGTAAGTGTACTCACAGATTTGTCATTAGATGTATAAGTAAGATATAGATAAACCCCCTTTTCAGATAGAAATCTTTCCTTTTCCCCTGTTGTAATAATGTCACCGATATAGGCGGTAGAGGTGATTCAAATCTTTTGCGGATCGATGATTTCAGTGATATTGCAAGCTATACTAGTGACTTTATCCGGTGACTTTCTAGACCGGTGATTAGATATCATCTACCTACTATGCGCCGATGTGCTAAATCTAGTACAAGCTCCATTTGGGCCAATGGTAAGCGACTAAAAGGAACTGTGACCAAAAATTAGCATATACTGTGACATATACTTGTTATGGCAGGAGCTTTAGATGGTTCAACACAACAGCACTTGGCACGCCACATCCAGTGTTAGAGAGCAGACAGAGACAAGAGAGCTAATCAGGGAATAGGCTCGAGTTCAGTTACCTCAGTACTAGCGCCATTAGAACCAATTAGACCGGGGAATGTGTTTGGCTACTATAATACCAGTTACAGGGCCAGTAAAACCAATCAGAGAAGAGAACTGTGTTAAGCTACTTCAGAATCAGTACCAGTGCCTTAAACACCAATAACCATGCACAATTTGCCGCTGCTGATCCATTAGGTTTCAGTGATAGTTACAGTTTTCACTTTTGTAACTTAATAGTGATAGTGTAGTGTGTTTTATCTGAATTTGGAACCAAGGTTTTCTTAGTTTCATGGATAGCATTCAGTTAATGTAGTTCATCTGAAAATTATAAAATGAATTTTGTAGTAAATTAAAATAACTGGAGCTGACAAACTATTCGGTTGTCATTTAGGTTAACATCTATGTTTCAGTCAAAATGGTATGACATTTCCGGGTTATTAATAGATTTCATAGTTAAGCCTAGCTGGAATACCAAAAATAAAAATATGTCGTATTGTTTTGACACCGTAATTAATATTAATAGGCTAATGAACCCAGTTGTCTTTTTTAGATAGTTATTTTCTACATTTTGATATTTATGTGTATGAATGCTATTATTTACATTTGTTGTTTCTTTGCGAAGTGCAAACCTGCACACTTTTAACTTGTATAATTTTATATGAGGGAGGACTATGATGAGTTAGTAAACCTGTAAACCTATGTCATGATTGTTCTTGTGGAAATGTTCAACAATTTTGCTGTCCCGAGGAAGAGGAAAATAAAACTATTTTTAGGATAATGCAACAAATTATACGAAGTTATAATAAGAATTTTGATGAATTTTTAGTTTTTCTTAACAGTATCAACATTAAATTTCAGTGTATAATTTTAATTGAAGCTTGGTTGTATGATGACAGTGACCTAATGAGTATTGAAGGATACAATATGTTTAGATCGTACAATAATCTTAACCAGAGCGACGGCATTGTTGTCTATCTTGATAACCAGGCCCGTGCTGGCCCACCGGGACGTATCCCGGTGCACCCTCGGCCTGGAGATTTTTGGCGCCCTCCGGTTCCGAAAAAGACAAATTTTATTCTGAATGCCAACAATAAAAACTTAATTTAAATGTCTCTCTTATATGTAAACAGCATTTAACAACAACTTGAATAAAGAAAACGTTAGTTTAAAGTAATATTTTTAATCCAAATCATTCTAGAACCAGGATTATCGAATTAGGCCTATTCTCCACGAGCGTTTCTATCGCTGCGTTTTGCGCGCGTCTGAAACGCGCATGAACTCGAACCATGGCGAGTAAGGCTCCTGTTACACTACGGTGGCCCGTCACGTGGCCAGCGTCGTGGCTAGCGACTGACACGGTGGCTGGCTTTGTCGCTGATCACCTTCGTGGATGCTTCATGACGTTTTCAGTTGTAAAGATGCCATCGAACAGTGAGTATATGTTGTTGCTAGCTCTCCTGCCTAAAAAAAAAAGAAGGAAAAGAACAGTGCACGTTCATCCGATTCTGTGTGTGCCTAGAAGGAAAGAAGTTTCTTTGTATTATACCTTGTTCGACGAACTGTGCAATTATGAGCAAAAGTTTTTTTTAACTATTTTAGGATGTCAAAAACATAATTTTTTGAATAACTTGATTATCCTTAACACTACCCTCCATTTTATACGAAAAGAACTTTACAATAGGTAGTTATAGGTCACTAATAAACAATCACTTAACTTATAGCTAGTCAAACACAGAAGACTGGCTCTTCTCTTGAGTGTGAATTATTTTTCTGCAAGTTTTTTATTTAGTTTTTCAATAAGTTATAGTTTAAGTTTTTTCTTTGTAATATTTGTAATACTTGTGGAGAAATAAACTTTATTATTATTATTATTTATTATATTATAAACCACCGTCTGTACACTGATCAGTCGCACTGATGTTTCGGTCAAAACACGTGATACCCAACTATCGAGTGCATGCGCATCGACCTGCGTGATTAGCCACGACGCCAGCCACCGTAGTGTAACAGGCTCCCGTATAATCCAATGTTAAACAGTGCCCCTTGACTGCGCAGAGCAGCCACGGCCCGCGTGGCCGGCCACCGTACAGTTGAGAACGGCCACCGTGTTGGTGGCTGGTTTTGTGATCCGGGTGGCTGTTTTTCGGCCACGTCGCCAGCCACCGTAGTGTAACAGGGTTCCATTTGATTCAATGGAAACATCTGCCCCTGTAGCTGGCCACGTCGCCAGCGACGTGACTAGCCACCGTAGTGTAACAGGGGCCTAATGGGTGAGTCTCCACAGGCGTTTTGGACGCCGCGACAGCAGGCGACACGGCGCGGCGTTGCTGTCGTTGACGGACCTGTCAGAAACGCAACGACATTGTTGTGATCCATTCTCCACGTGGCGCTTTACCGCGACTGTCACCGGGCTGCACGGCTGACCATATCGAGTATTAAACTAAAAACATATTAATCGAGTCTTTGTGCTAACTTCACTCATATGCAAAACCTTTTTAGCAACTACAACAATTCAGCTAAACAATCCCGCGGCACTTTATGACTCACGTAATGTCTGTATTTGAATGGAGACCAAAAACTTCGGGTGTGTCGCAGCTAAACTGTTCACATAGTCTACATATCTCTGGAAGATAAGTAATAAGCACACTTAAGGCAACACTTTTCAAATAATCAAATAAATAGCGGAGTGGGATGGTTAAATTTCTATTATTCTAGATAAAAAAATCACAATAAACAAATCTAAGGCAAATAAATCCAAATGTCCTTCAAGGAAAGGGTGAACAAGGGAATTACAGGATAGGGTAGGGTATATTAAGGTCAGGGTGAATGAACAAAAAATACTAGGGGTGAAAAATTGAAATTATCGAAAAGTTTAAGATTAAGAGATGTTTTCATGTTTTATAGATTTTTGTCCTACTTATGGTTATAAAACTATTGTTATTGATATTGTTGTTATTAACCTATGTTTTCATAAGAGAACACGGAAAATAGTGATTTTTTATTCAACTTTAACTTTTAACGTTTTTGTCTTAAATATTTTTATCTACTTGACTTTATTCAGAATTTATCTTGAATGCTCGTTTACATCTCAAAATTGAAACTCTAATAACATTTATTTTGCCTTAATTAAAAAATAGAGTATGATCAGTTAATCAAGCTTGCTCTCAATTTTTAGAGGGTGTGATTTTTACTTTTCACAATAAAAAAAACAAAAACTAAAATTACATTTTTATTTTTTAACACAATATTTTGGTACGGTACGAATAAAGTACATAATCCAAATTATTTAGTACATTGTATAATTTATACAATTTCATTATAACAAAGTTGAATAAATAATATCAACAACTTTATAACTGTTGATGCAAACCACCAAAGAATCCACACAGTAATGGTTTGTTCTCCCAGACTTACTCTTGGCCGTAGAAGCCTTACTCTGGTAGGCTGAAGAAAAGGACAGTCAAACGCTTGAACAAATGTAGGAGCTGGAGCTTTCTGTAGAAGCTCTTGTAGATTGAACCTCTTTGGAACTTCTTCCTTGAGGTCGGGAAGTGTAAACTGGAAGCTGGAGCTTTCTGTAGAAGCTCTTGAAGACTGAACCTCCTGTTGATCGTCTTTTTTGAGCTCGGGAAGCCCAAACTTGAAGTTCTCGAGTGCTATAGCAGTGACCCTCGGTCGAGGAAACTCGGTCACCTACTCTGTTGAAACTCCTCAAACTTTGACAAGAGCTTTTTCCCAATGCTTCTCGAAACTTTGTTTTTTCTTCTCTGGATGTGAAGAGTTTCTACCAAGAAAACTGGAGTTGGGGAAGAGAACCCTGGGTCAAGTTTGGAACCTCTTAAGGCACAAAATCAAGGAGATGTAGGGAGCAGCTACTACTTTCAGGAGAGAGCAGCCAAAAATGATTAGTTGCTATGAAAACCATTCAATTTTAAGTTATTGTTGAAAGTGTTATGATCTAATAAAGAAACATAGAATCAGTGTTAATAACTTTTTTTGTGTGAGTGAATACAAGTTTATGAATTAAAGCAAACACATTAAAAAATGAGATGCACTTCATTGAAATAAAAATTATTCATATAATGTACTGTGTACTGAGAATTAATTAAGAGAAGTTATTGTTTATTTAAATATTTTTCTACTAATTTGCACCCTCTCCTATCTTCTTGTGACTTACCGGACATCCACAGTTTATTCCTGCTCTTCAAGTTAGTGAAGTTGTGTCAATAAATTCTGCCGAATTTCTATCAACAGTATATAAATAATGTATTGAGTTTAAAATATGATAATTTGCGTTCTTTCAGTCTAAAACAAGTTAAATCTTGCTTCTACATGAATACAAAGTTATATTTTAATAGTAAACAAGTGTTTGATTATAGTTAAATTAATCAAGACAATATGTACCGTACTTTAATTTACTAAAAGTTACCGTAGTTAATATTATTACCAAGTGTTATTTGTTAATTTTATTAATAAATTACTAAAATCATGTTTCAATTAGTTTTGTCTCTTATTCTGTTTTGTACGAAGAAATTACTGATATTGACTGGGCACCTTGAAGCCATAAATTAGTAAAAAAGGGAAGTATTTGCACTTAGATAAAGTATGGATTTAAAGCTATCTAATCGTTTAAAATGTGTATTTTGGGTTTAAAATTTCAAAATATATTCACTATATTCCATACTCTTAGACCCTTGGTAAACATCCTTTTGATACCGTGGATAGTTGTGGTGGGGAAGGGGAATGGGGGGGGGGTTTACACTGGCGCCCTCTGGCCATGGCTGTCCACCGCCCTAAGAAGGGGGCCAGCACGGGCCTGTTGATAACACGTTATCAGCGTCCTGCACCCAACTGTTCCTGGGCGGAGTGGCCACGACCTTGTCCCTGACTTTCACTTGGGCAGATAATACTTTCCAGCTTTTGGCCATATACAGGAGTCCGAATTCAAATATATTGCACTTTTTAGAGGGGTTAAGTAACTATTGCATGGGAAACAATAATTCTTCTAATTCATTTATTTTAGCTGGGGATATTAACTGTAATATTTTGAATGTCACAAGTAACTCTCCAGAGGAAAAATACCTTGACATACTTTATGATTTTGGTTTTATTTCATGCATAGACAAAATTACTCGATCTGCCAGTAATAGTTGTATTGACCACATTTTTGTAAAACTAAAAAAGCAAATTGATACTAAATCTGCCGTTGTTCACACAAGTATTACTGATCATTATTCAACTGTTTTGCAAATTTCTTTATATAAGGTCAATCAGAAAAGACAATATAATTCAACAGTGAAGAAAATAACGAATTGGCATAAAGTACAGGAAAGTTTATTTAATCAAAATTGGGAAGAAGTTATTTCTTGTCACAACGTGAACCAAAGTTTAGAGAAATTTGTAACCATCATTCAAAATTTAATTTCATTAAATACTATTAATGTTAAATGCAACGCAAAAAACTTTAAAATTAAACCATGGATTACCCATGGTCTGGTCGTTTCAATGCGGAAGAGGGACAGTTTGAGTAAACAGCTCAAGCGCCAACCTTACAATCTTAACTTACGTAACAGGTACATTCGGTACCGCAACCTTCTGCATTCTTTGATTAAGCAGACTAAATTTAATTTTTACAAGGATAAAATTAACGAAGCTGCGGGGGACACCAAGAAGTTCTGGAAAATCGTGAGAGAAGTATCTGGTCGGCCAGGCAGTAAGGATAGGTTCCCGGTGGAAGCTTTTGTGGATCGGCAGGGCACTGTCTCTCCAACCGAAATTGAAGTAATTGCTAAAAATTTTAACAAATATTTTGCTTCTGTAGGTTATAATCTTGCAAACAGCATTCACCCTAGGGGTACACCAGAGGGGGAGGACGCCCACCACTCGGTGGATTCTGAATTTACCCTACGGCCAATCACATATCAAGAGATCATCGATATTGTTATGAGTATTAAGGGAGGTTCTGCACCAGGCAGTGACAATATTCCATCCCAGTTCCTCAAGGACAATGTACATAGTTTGATCCAACCATTATCTCATATAATTAATTCAAGTATACAACAAGGGCAATTCCCAAATTTATTAAAAGTCTCTAAAGTTATTCCAATTTTTAAATCCGGTGATAAAAGCTCAGTGATTAATTTTCGACCAATTTCATTGCTTTCTTGCATTGATAAAGTAATTGAGAAGTGTGTAAAAATTCAGCTATCATTGTATTTGGAACAACAGTCAATAATAACGGATTGCCAATACGGATTCAGGTCAGGAAAAAATACTTCAGATGCATTGTTTGATATACACAAAGTAATAGTACATGAAATAGGAGAAAAGTGGCAGGTTTTGGTAACATTTCTGGACCTGGCTAAAGCCTTCGACACAGTCAACAGAGACAAATTGATAAATAAATTATATAATTGCGGAAATAAAAATGTTTCATTAAATTGGTTTATTAGCTATTTTTCTCAGCGGAAACAGTTTGTCACCATTAACAGTGTTAATAGTGACACTGATGACATTAACTTTGGAGTTATTCAGGGTAGTACTCTTGGTCCTTTGTTATTTCTGATTTATATCAACAATATATCTAAAACCAACACCCAGGGAAAATTATTCCTTTTTGCTGACGACACAGCGCTTGTGTCATCTGGCTGCCTTGTGGGAGGAGGCTTATGCTGCGGCTTCCTCGGATCTTGTGAAATTAAAAAACTGGTTTGATCATAATACTCTCACTGTGAACGTCGATAAAACTAAACATTTGCCAATATTTTTTAGAACTGATCAGGATCCGGGCCCGAGGGAGCTGCGGCTGCATTCCTGTGGTGACCCGCGGGCTGCTGACTGTGACTGTGGTATAGTGCAGCGTGTGGAGCAGTATAAGTATCTTGATAAGTATCTTGGTGTAATTATTGATAAAAAATTGTTTTGGGCTCCACACGTACAGTATTTAAAGCAAAAACTTAGGAAGCTAATTTATGCTTTCAGACAGTTGAGTCAGGTTCTGTCCGCGGAGCACTGCAGGATTGCTTACTACGCCTATGTGCAGTCAGTCTTGCAAAATGGAATCTTGGGGTGGAGGGCGGCTTCCTCCTCTACATTGGAACCACTTAATGTATCACAGAAAGCAATCATCAAAGCTATTTTAAAGAAAAATATTCTATACCCTACTAATTTATTATTTCAAGAATTTCCTGTATTGACCACTAGACAATTATATCTGAAAACACTTTTAATTTACATTAAAACAAACAAAAATACTATTTTTACAGTTTTAAATCACAGTTACGAAACAAGAGGCAGGCAAAGAGTAAATTTTGAAAATCCCAGACTAAGTCACAGAATATATTTAACTAGTCCCTTTTATTTAGCTCACTTAGTTTATAGAAATATTCCACTTGACATTCGTGAGGCTGAGGGAGGCAGTGTCCTGTCGTACAAGAGAAGCATCCAGGAGTGGCTTTTTCGCCTTGGGGCGGAAGGGGCTGAGGCGCTGATACGGTCACCATATAACTAACACAATATCACTTAAGTTTTCCTTTCCGGTACTAGATGCATAATTTGTTCTACAATAATTTCCTTGATCAACAAAATTATTGCAACTTGAGTGTCGTGATCTTGCTCAAAACTTTTACTGTTATTTTCTTTTTCATTTTCGTAATTTTTAACATCAGACAAACTTTGTATATAAAGAAAATCTTAATTTTTTTTTCTCTCTCTTTTTTGTCGGGCATAGCATATTTGTTGATGTTTATATGTCATTAAAACTCCTAGACCTCAATTAGTCAATTAATTTTGTATTATTTAAGTTCATATTTAAGTTCCAACATTCGTCTATAGTAAGCAGTGAAGTGGACTGATAACTCATTCCCACACACAGACGAGAAGTCTATGTGGGAATTAATTCCATTTTGTAACCTTTTTGTACTGCAACTATGTATATATCGTGGAATAAATGAATTTGAATTTGAAATATTCCACTTTTTGTTACTGGTTGTACTGGTGACAAATTAGAATTAGTGACAAAGTAACTGATACAAATATATCAAACACCTTAACTGATATACCTCAAATATATCAAACACCTCGACTTCCCCTCGCCATTCAAAGAAATTTCTCGCCCACTATAATTTACAATTAGTTTTACACTAGTTTACACTAGTATAATTTACACTAGTTTTACAGTATTAAATTATTGCTCATTTTTTGTCTTACCTATACGAATAAAACCAATCACAGTTCTAAAACCAAATCACACGAAACCTCAATCACAGTTCTATAATGCACCGTCTCAGAATTTGTAAGTTGTATATAGGGAATCCAATCCCGGGATCCCGGCTGAATTTGTTGATTTTTAAATCCCGGGATTCTCATGTTTAATCCCGGGATTTTCGGGATTACCAAGTTTATTCATAAAAACTATGTTAAATATGCTGAAATGTATTATTACAGCATATATGAATCGAAATTACACTAGAATGAGGTTTCAGATTCAGATTCAGATTCAAAACACTTTATTCAAAAGTACATACTAATGTTTGTACATGAATGGCATCAGATTGAACATAGTTTTACTAAGTACAATGAAACTTAGGTCTAAGAAGCTTGAGCTCGTTAAATAAGGTCATCTTAAAAAATAAACAAATAAATAATAATAATAATAAAAATTCAAATTCTAAAATATAGAACATGTTTGAGAATGGCATCCAAATATACTTTTATTGAATAGAAAAAAATTCTTCCAAGGAATAAAGAGGATTATTAATTAGAAAGTTATTTAATTTTCTACGAAAAAGTTTTTGGCCATTTATAATTTGTATTTCCTGCGGTAGGCTATTATAAAATTTAATTCCTGCATAAGAGGGTTGTTTAGAAAATAACCCTCTTAAAATTAGTTCTATGAGGCTTAAAAACAAAGTTATTTCTATTTCTTGTATTATAAGTGTGTATATCTTCTAATTTTAAATTGTCCTTTCCATTACACTTTACATAAATTATTGTTTGGAAGATATATAGACTAAATACTGTTAAAAGTTTCAATTCTATAAATTTATTTCTACACGATTCATTAGGTGTCATTTTTAACATGGCGCTAATTGCCTTTTTTTGCATAACCAAAATTTTGTTGAGGTTGTTTAGTGAAGTTCCTCCGTGTAAGATTAGGCCAAACTGGATATGCGAATGGACATGCGCATAACAGAGAATGAGTAGGGTACTAAGTTCACAGTAATACGACATTTTTCTTATTGCTTACACTCCAGAGCTCACCTTGGCATAAACATGATCAACATGGTCGTTCCATGTTAGCTGTTCATCAATTATTAACCCCAAGAAAGTAGAACTATTTTTTCTTTCAATGATACTATTTTCAACAGTTATTGTAAAATTGCTTTCATCTATTTCGTTTGAATAAGTGTTCTTGTAGTACATTCACAATGGGGGAAAATCTCTATAGTTGGACTTTAATTACTAAATATAATAATTAAGAACTCATATTTAAATAGATACCATTTTACTTTTATAATACAACATTTTCTTGCATCAACAAAAACAGGTAAACAAACACAAAATGATTACAGATCATATGTTTTAAATATAATCTGACAACTAGAGTTGGGTGCAGTTGTTTACATAAACTAACACTCCCCCACACCCAACTAAGGCGTTGTGAGTCCAAGGCAATGTCTAAATTTGACATGCTTAGTTTCATTAAGTCCTTTTGTAAATATATCAGCAACCATGTCTTCTGTAGGTTTGTAATTTATTTTTATTTCACCACTTTGAACTTTCTCTCTTATAAAATGTTCTCGAATATTTATGTGTTTAGACTTGCTGCTTATCACTGAGTTTTTCGCCATGGCTATGGCTGACTGATTGTCACTGAATATTTCAATCACTTTATGAGGTCTTCCCATGTCTTCAATAAGCTGCTTTAAATGAATAGCTTCTTTTGCCGCTTCGGTCAAAGACATATATTCGGCTTCACTTGTTCATATATGTTGACTGTCCTTTGTTTTCTTGATTCCCAACTGACCAAAGCATCACCAAATTTAAAACAATATCCAGTGTAAGATTTTCTGTCTTCACTATTAGCCCAGTCTGCATCAGCTGCACCTATAAGTGGTTTGCCAGTTTTTCGAAATACAAGAGATAATTCTTTAGTTCCTTGTAAATATCGAAGAACTCTTTTAGCAGCAATCCAATGTTCTTTACTGTAACATGAGTTGAATTGACTCAAATAACTAACTGCATGAGTGATGTCGGGTCTGGTTGCTATTGAGAGATACATCAGTGAACCGATCAATTTTTGGTAAGGATAACTTTCATCACATTCATTTCCTTTGACTAATTTCTGTCCTGGGGTTAGAGGAGTTGGTGCTGCTTTGCAATCTTTCATATTGAAATGTTCCAAGATTTCATTTATATATTTAGCTTGAGACATCTTGATTTCTCCATCTCCTTCAGTAAATTCTATTCCAAGGCAGTAGTTTATTTTACCCAAATCTCTCATTTCAAATGATTTCATTAGTTGAGTCTTGATGTGGTTTGAATACTTTTGATTTTTGGTAGCAATCAAAATATCATCTACATAAACAGCGACTATGCTTTTGCTTCCACCCACAGTTGAAGTATATATGCAAGGGTCAGCGTGAGAAGGTGTAAATTTTAATTCCTTCAGTTTCGAATCAAGTTTCATATACCATTGTCTTCCTGACTGTTTTAAACCATATATTGCCTTTTTGAGAAGACATACCTTTTTACCTGTTGATTTCCTTAATTCATTTAGCATTTTCTTAGCTTTGTTGAATAAGGATTCGTCCTCATTGCAACTTTCATCAATCATTATATCTTGAAGATATTTTTCTAGGTTTTCTGGTAGCTTCATATAAACTTTCTCTTTTAAGTCTCCATTTAAAAATGCGGTTGAAACATCCATTTGCTCAATGCTTAGGTCTTCTTCAACAACAATAGCAGTCAAAAGTCTGATTGAGCTAAGTTTTGCTACTGGTGCAAAAGTTTCATCGAAGTCGATTCCTGGTTTTTGGGCAAATCCTTTGGCAACTAATCGTGCTTTGCGTCTTTCCAGTTCTCCATTCGGTTTAAATTTCCTTTTTAATACCATTTTGCATCCAATTACATTTGTCACTTTATTTTCATCTTCTAGATCCCAAGTTTCATTTTTTAAATGAGCAATTATTTCATCTTTTATAGCTTTATTCCATTCCTCTAAATTTTCTTCTTTTAAGTTTTCATTGCACTTATTTGCAGACATACGGTAATCTTCAGTCCATTTTGGAGGTTTTCTCTCCCTTTTCAGTTTAGGTTGTATTTCATCATTTTCAGGTTCATTAAAATTATCATTCTGGTCCTCAAATGCATCATCCAGTACTTCAAAGTATTCGTCTGCGTTACTTTCATCTTCATTTATATTCTCATCAAATTGTTCCTCTTGACCTTGTTCTGGTTCGTTATTTTTGGTTTCATTTCTGTATGGAACTTCTATTAAGCCATCTTCTATGTCATCATATTCATTTGTTTTAATTTCTTCGGTTTCTTTGATTTGTTCTTCAACAAGATCATAATTATTTTTCTGTTGCCCCTGTTCATAGTACATTTTTACTTTCTTTTCTTGCGGGACCCAAATTCGGTATGCTTTGGCATTACTCGCATAACCCACAAAGATTCCTTGTTGAGCTCGATTGTAAAACTTTCCTCTTCTTGCCCCTTTATTTAGTACAAATACTTTTGAGCCAAATATTTTCATGTGACGGACTGACGGTTTTCTACCCACAAATTTCTCAAATGGTGTTGAGTTCGCTGCAGACTTGGAAGGACATCGATTTCTTATGTAGTTAGCTGTGTTGACAGCTTCAGCCCACATGTTTTCAGGAAGATGAGATTCTATTAATAAACATCTTGCCATATCTAGAAGAGTTCTGTTTTTCCGTTCAGCTAAACCGTTCAGTTGTGGAGTGTGTGGGACTGTTAATCTTCTCCTAATACCATTTTCCTTAAGGAATTTGTCGAGATCGCCATTGCAATATTCCCTGCCATTGTCTGTCTGTAAGTACTTTATTTTCTTACCTGTTTGGTTTTCCACTTCGTTCTTAAATTCTTTGAATCGTTCAAAAATTTCATCTTTGCTCTTCAGAAAATATACATAGCAATATCGAGAGCTTTCATCAATGAAAGTACCAAAATATTTATTACCTCCTTGTGAATTAATTGTCATAGGACCCACTATATCAGAGTGAATTACTTCCAATAAATCAACGTTCTTTGGAGCTTTTCTGGTTAGAAAAGGTGTTTGAGTTAATTTTCCTTGATTACAAGTTTCACACTCTCCCACATGGTCTTTTGGATTAAAACATAATCCATTTACAATTTCATCTTTTAAAGCTAATTTCAAGTCAGATTCATTAAGATGCCCTAACTTTTTATGCCAATCTAGGGTATCAGATTGTTTAGAAAAGTTTGACCTTTCATTTTCTAAAATTGGTTTAGCATTTTTGACATAATAAAGACCACCTTGTCGTTCTGCTGATAAAACTACATTCCCTCTAGGATTTTGAACTACAGCTCCGTCCTTTTTAAAAGTTACTTTAAATCCTCGATCAGTTATTTTACCAACACTCATCAAGTTAGTTGATAAGTTTGGAACGAAAAGAGTATCATTCAAGTGAACAATATCATTCCTACTCAATTCAAGAGAAACTTGTCCAATACCAGAAACTTCTGCTGTTTGACCTTTAGATGCAAGTTTTAAAGTCCCGTCCGAGTTTTGAATACTTTTAAAGTGAGATTTTTCCCCACACATATGTGAAGTACAGCCAAGACACCATTCAGAAGTAGTTAGATCAAAAGAGTTTAAATTAGAAGAAAAACATTCAGCTTCTACTTTAAAACTAGATCCATTAGGTTTAGATCTGCAGTTATTAGCCTTATGACCCATTTTACCACATTTGAAACATTTAATTTTAAAATTAGAGTTATACTCTAACTGTTTGTTTTGATTGTTACCATTGAAAAAATGTTTCTTAGGCTTAAACTGTTTAGACTTACAATACAAAGTGTCTTCCTTCCGTTCATAATTATCTTTTGATCTTGCTTCACTCTCCTCTATGATTTTAATTTTCAAGTCATCAGGGGAAGGTAAAGTGTCCCTAGACTCAATAGCTACTCTAAAGTTATCAAATGATGCTGATAGACTGTACAATAACATTATGCTAAGTAAATCTGAATTAATATCAATGTTCATTTCATTAAGTTTATCTACAATGTCCATGAATTTGTTTACATGGTCCCTAACGTTATCACCATCTTTCATTTTATGGATAATTAATTGTTTAAGCAAAGTAGCTTTCCTAGCAGGACCTGAACTTTGATAAGTGTTTTGCAATACATCCCATACTTCTTTGGAAGTTTTACAGTTCTTTATTAATTTTAGTTCACTTGGAGAAATAATCAAAATTAGTTCTGACCTAGCTTTTAAATCTTTTTCAACCCAAGCTGACTTACTAATATCATCTTCTGGACATGTTTTCTTTCCTATGACAAAATCCCATAAATTTTGCTGTATTAAAATAGCTTCAGCTTGAATTTTCCAAGTGTCATAATTATTTCTCTTTAAAGGTTCTATTCTGTGAACTGAATTCATGTCTAGTGAAATAGCTATTTGAGCCTAGACTTTTGTAAACAATAAAAAGAAATCTTAAGGCTTATCAAAGTATTTTTTACCTGGGCCCATGACCTTTGTAGTACATTCACAATGGGGGAAAATCTCTATAGTTGGACTTTAATTACTAAATATAATAATTAAGAACTCATATTTAAATAGATACCATTTTACTTTTATAATACAACATTTTCTTGCATCAACAAAAACAGGTAAACAAACACAAAATGATTACAGATCATATGTTTTAAATATAATCTGACAACTAGAGTTGGGTGCAGTTGTTTACACAAACTAACAGTTCTTAAGATAAAAAATTATGTAATTTGTTTTGTTTGCATTTAATAATAAATTTTTGCTGTGAAGAAAATCTACTGTGACTCTTAAAAGTTGTTCGGAGAAGTGATTTAGAGTTAAAAAATTTTCCTCTGAAAGTTTTAGAGTTGAGTCATCAGCATACAGAAAAACCTGATTGTTGGTGTTAATCTGGGAAAGTTTTTTACTAAGTCCTCTAAAATAACAGATGAACAGGAGTGGCCCTAATATCGATCCTTGCGGCACAGAGTACTTAAGTTCTTTTAAACTTGATTTATAATTCATTAAGGTGCCATTCTCAGTACATGTCAACTAAACATACTGCTTTCTTCCCCTAATAAAAGACTCTAACCACAGCCATTTATTCCACAATTCTGCAGCTCTCTGAGAAGTTTACTCTGACATACCCTATCGAACGCCTTAGTCAGATCCATGAGTACTGCAATTACTTTTTTCTTTTTATCAATGTCTTTTATTACACTTTCTATAAAATTTGTAGTTGCTGTTATGACAGATCTACCATGTCTGAAACCGTGTTGTTCATCTTCTAAAACTTTGTTGTTTTCAAAAATTCAGTTAGTCTATAATACATGCATTTCTCAAAAATTTTTGATAGTGTTGGTTGGATAGAAATTGGCCGGTAATTTATCGGTTTTTTTTTATCTCCTTTTTTATATATTGGAATTACTTTTGATATTTTAAGTTGTTGTGGAAACACTCCTAAAATAAATGATGCATTTATTACATGAACTAAGGGTTTTGTTAAAAATTTAGAGGCTGATTTTATTACATTTACTGGCACCTCGTCATATCCACTTGACTTTTTATTTTTCAAATTACTAATTAATTTTGAAATTTCTTCTTCATTTACTGTTTTGTTGTAAAATTTTGGCAAAATCGAGCACATGTGCTATCTGTTCCTTGGTAATTAATTGGTGTGGAATCTACCATGTTTATGTAATAGTTGTTAAAAATATCTGCTACTTTTTTAGGATTGGATTCTATACTACCATTATTCTTTAGTTTAATTTTTTTGTATGCACATTTCTTAATTTTGGGAAGATCTTTGTTAATAATCTCCCATGTATTCTTTGATTTATTTTGTGATTTATTCAATAAATTTGAGTAGTATTTCTTCTTAGCATTATTAATATTCTTTTTATAATTCATTTTTTCTTTTTATACGATTTTTTTAAGAAAAGACTTTTTTTGTTCCTAAGTTCTTGATTTAGACTAATGAGATTTTCTTTTTCTTTTTTAGCGAATTTCCCATAGGGAATAAGCTATTACCGTAGGTCTCATGGCAAGACCTAAGCACGGGACCATGTTACTTTTTCGTTTTTAGGTGCTCAGAGAACAAAAATAATAGTCAATAAAATTTATATATATATATATATATATATATATATATATATATATATATATATATATATATATATATATATGTATATTTGAAGGAAATTTCTTCATGTTCAGGTTGAAACAATTTTTATTAATTTTCGCCCATCTTGGTAGGCTTCTTCAGATAATATAAAAAAAGTGTATAAATATGTACAAATTCACAATAAAATAAAAGTAAAAATAATAATATGAAACAATAACAAACTAAACAGTCATAGATCTAAAGCAGGTCAGATGTTAAATAAATTTTACAAAACATGATTGGCTCAGTAGTCTCAGGTTTTCATTTTATCTCAAATTTAGGCCCATCGGATGTCGTGTTTGTAATACAAGTTGGTGGGCGAGTTCTTGCTTTCTCAGGTTTATCATCGTGATATTTTTGTTTTCA
Organism: Neoaliturus tenellus; assembly: GCA_030545055.2. Taxonomy (NCBI): domain Eukaryota; kingdom Metazoa; phylum Arthropoda; class Insecta; order Hemiptera; family Cicadellidae; genus Neoaliturus; species Neoaliturus tenellus. The sequence goes on from CM061536.1 coordinate 119,614,572, forward strand.
TTTTCTTCTAGTTTCTTTATGGCCTTTAAAGTATAGCAGTCTTCTATTTTATTTTTATTGTGGAAGAAGGCATGTTTGGCTACAGGTTTATCCTCGTCATTGTGAGCAATATCTGCCCTGTGCCCTGTCATCCTTATTCTTAAGTGGTTTGTGGTTTGTCCAATGTATTGTTTGTGGCAGTATTTGCAGTCAAGTTGGTAAATTAAATTTTTTGAATTACAGTCCATTTCATGATTTATTGGATATTTCTTCTTTGTGTTACTACTTTCAAATACATTGGTTTCTGATATTAATTTGCAGGTACCACATCTAGGTTTATTGCATGGTTTACAACCTTTTTTTAATTGGTGTCTGCTATTTGACTTTTTTGTCAAATCGGTTTGTACCAACATGTTTTTCAAGTTTGGGGGTCTTCGAAATATGACTCTAGGTGGTTTAGAGAAAATATTTTTCGTTTCAGGTGACGATTGAAGTATGTTATATGCCGACTTCATCACACTGTTCACCTTATGGAGTCCCGGGAAAAATTGTGTGATAAGTTTAGGTTCATTCATTGGGAAATTCTTTGTCGGAGGATTCTTCGGTTGGTTTATTTGTCTTTTGATTATTTTTTCCGGATATCCAGACTTTTTAAGGGATGTAGTTAACTTTGTTATATAGTTTAAGAAGTCTGAATTCTCGCTGTATAGTTTTTTGGCTCTAAATGAGAGGCTCTTTGGTATGGACTTCTTAATATATGTTGGATGACAGCTGTTATAATTTAAATATTGCATGGTGTTAGTTTCCTTTAAATGCAATTTACTTTTTATTAAACCAGAATCTAAAACTATATCGACATCTAGGAAGGTGACAGATGTAGTTGAATAATCCCAAGTTAAGCGGAGGGATGAAAAACTGTTAAGTGATTCTAAAAATGCATTTAGGTGATCTATTCCATGCTGCCATATAAAAAAGATATCGTCAATATATCTACACCATAAAAGAGGTAAGCGTACTTGTGTTTCCAAAAAGTCTTTTTTTATTTTCCCCATGAATAGGTTTGCATAACTCGGTGCCATACGAGTCCCCATGGCTGTTCCATTTATTTGTAGGTATGTTTTGTCATTAAACCTGAAAGCATTCATTGTTAATATGAAATTGACCAAAGTTAGTAGAAAATTAGTTGAGGGCATGGAACCGGCAGGTCGAGTGTTGAGGAATTCTTTGACAGCTTCAATACCTCCTTGGTGGGGAATATTGGTGTATAAGGAAGTGACATCTACAGTTACCAATATGGTGTTTTCATCCAAAGGTTGAACAATTTGACTGAGTTTATTTAGAAAGTCGTCAGTATTTTTTATATGTGATGGTAACTCCCTGACAAAAGGTTGTAACTGATCATCTACATAGCTAGATATCCTTTCAGTTGGACTGTCATAGCTGGCAACGATGGGGCGTCCTGGAGGAGAGGTAGGGTTTTTGTGAATCTTAGGCAAAATGTAAAAGGTTGGAGTTCTAGGATTTCTTGGAACCAGCAGATTTAATGTTTTTTTACTAAGACCCTCATCTGGCCCATGCTTTAATATGAAATGTGTAATTCTTTCTCCAAATTCAAAAGTTGGATCTTCTTCTAGTTGTTGGTAACAGTTTTGATCAGATAGTTGGCGCTCAGCTTCATTTATGTAATCAGTCAAATCTTGGATAACTATTTTATTTCCCTTGTCAGCAGGCAATATAATGATATTTTTGTTATTTTTTAAATTCGTAATGGCTTTTCTTTCATAAGGCGTTATATTTGTACCTTTTTTCAAGGAGTTTTCAAATGTTGAGCTAGATAAGTTAGACAAGATCATATTGATAAATTGCTCCACAGGATGGTTGGGTGGGAGAGGTTGAGGATCTACATCTACTTGACCCTTGAATTTCCGTAAACAATATGGCACATCTGAAGAGTATGGTTTGGGATCTTTCAACTGGTAATATTTAACACGGATATCATGGGCAAATGATAGAGCGTCATTGATGAGAGAAATGTGGTTAAACTTAGGTGTTGGGCAAAATGTAAGACCCTTTGATAATACAGAAATTTCGTCAGGAGAGAGAGGATATCCGGAGAGGTTTAAAATATTATCAAAATTATCAGGATTAATGGGTGGTTGAACTGTTGAGTCCAAATCATTGGGAGCCAATGTTGATACATTGTTAGGAGGGTGATTATCAGTCATTGTTCCTGAAAGATCGTATTCAGAGCCTATATCGGTGATTATTTGTTTTCTATGATTCAAGTTTATATTAGCTATTTGCGAAAACCTCAACAAATTCCCTAGTTTTTTATGTAAATTATTACACTTCTTTGTTACGAAACAATCAATTTTTAATAAAAACCTGTTGATCTCATACTCATATTTGGCCTTATTAAATTTGTTTGATATCTGAGTATAAATACATTTTAAAGTTTCACCATTTTCTTTTGCCATTTTTCTGTATGAGATTAAAACCAAGAAACATAACTTAAAACTAGTTTTCAATCCTAGTAAATTCACATCATCATGCAGTCCAACCGGCAAGCCAGAGATAGGTAGTTGTATATTAAATCCTTTAGGGCAAATTCCCAACGTAAGACAGGCGTTAATGAATAGAATGTGACAGTTCAGTTTTGCTATTTTCATAGAGTGGTATTTAAAACGTTTCATTAAATTGTTATATGTTGGAGCCATTTAAACAGTTTTATGTAACAAGAAAACAAAACAAAAATCAAAGCTTTAAGAAAAATAGCTCTGTAAACATTAAACAAAACGAAAGAAAATCAACCTGGGATCATGAAGAGAGAGAGTTACCAGAAGGTTTCATGATTATTTTTAAACATTGTCTTACCAAATGGCTAATATATTTGAAGGAAATTTCTTCATGTTCAGGTTGAAACAATTTTTATTAATTTTCGCCCATCTTGGTAGGCTTCTTCAGATAATATAAAAAAAGTGTATAAATATGTACAAATTCACAATAAAATAAAAGTAAAAATAATAATATAAACAATAACAAACTAAACAGTCATAGATCTAAAGCAGGTCAGATGTTAAATAAATTTTACAAAACATGATTGGCTCAGTAGTCTCAGGTTTTCATTTTATCTCAAATTTAGGCCCATCGGATGTCGTGTTTGTAATACAAGTTGGTGGGCGAGTTCTTGCTTTCTCAGGTTTATCATCGTGATATTTTTGTTTTCATTTTCTTCTACTTTCTTTATGGCCTTTAAAGTATAGCAGTCTTCTATTTTATTTTTATTGTGGAAGAAGGCATGTTTGGCTACAGGTTTATCCTCGTCATTGTGAGCAATATCTGCCCTGTGCCCTGTCATCCTTATTCTTAAGTGGTTTGTGGTTTGTCCAATGTATTGTTTGTGGCAGTATTTGCAGTCAAGTTGGTAAATTAAATTTTTTGAATTACAGTCCATTTCATGATTTATTGGATATTTCTTCTTTGTGTTACTACTTTCAAATACATTGGTTTCTGATATTAATTTGCAGGTACCACATCTAGGTTTATTGCATGGTTTACAACCTTTTTTTAATTGGTGTCTGCTATTTGACTTTTTTGTCAAATCGGTTTGTACCAACATGTTTTTCAAGTTTGGGGGTCTTCGAAATATGACTCTAGGTGGTTTAGAGAAAATATTTTTCGTTTCAGGTGACGATTGAAGTATGTTATATGCCGACTTCATCACACTGTTCACCTTATGGAGTCCCGGGAAAAATTGTGTGATAAGTTTAGGTTCATTCATTGGGAAATTCTTTGTCGGAGGATTCTTCGGTTGGTTTATTTGTCTTTTGATTATTTTTTCCGGATATCCAGACTTTTTAAGGGATGTAGTTAACTTTGTTATATAGTTTAAGAAGTCTGAATTCTCGCTGTATAGTTTTTTGGCTCTAAATGAGAGGCTCTTTGGTATGGACTTCTTAATATATGTTGGATGACAGCTGTTATAATTTAAATATTGCATGGTGTTAGTTTCCTTTAAATGCAATTTACTTTTTATTAAACCAGAATCTAAAACTATATCGACATCTAGGAAGGTGACAGATGTAGTTGAATAATCCCAAGTAAAGCGGAGGGATGAAAAACTGTTAAGTGATTCTAAAAATGCATTTAGGTGATCTATTCCATGCTGCCATATAAAAAAGATATCGTCAATATATCTACACCATAAAAGAGGTAAGCGTACTTGTGTTTCCAAAAAGTCTTTTTCTATTTTCCCCATGAATAGGTTTGCATAACTCGGTGCCATACGAGTCCCCATGGCTGTTCCATTTATTTGTAGGTATGTTTTGTCATTAAACCTGAAAGCATTCATTGTTAATATGAAATTGACCAAAGTTAGTAGAAAATTAGTTGAGGGCATGGAACCGGCAGGTCGAGTGTTGAGGAATTCTTTGACAGCTTCAATACCTCCTTGGTGGGGAATATTGGTATATAAGGAAGTGACATCTACAGTTACCAATATGGTGTTTTCATCCAAAGGTTGAACAACTTGACTGAGTTTATTTAGAAAGTCGTCAGTATTTTTTATATGTGATGGTAACTCCCTGACAAAAGGTTGTAACTGATCATCTACATAGCTAGATATCCTTTCAGTTGGACTGTCATAGCTGGCAACGATGGGGCGTCCTGGAGGAGAGGTAGGGTTTTTGTGAATCTTAGGCAAAATGTAAAAGGTTGGAGTTCTAGGATTTCTTGGAACCAGCAGATTTAATGCTTTTTTACTAAGACCCTCATCTGGCCCATGCTTTAATATGAAATGTGTAATTCTTTCTCCAAATTCAAAAGTTGGATCTTCTTCTAGTTGTTGGTAACAGTTTTGATCAGATAGTTGGCGCTCAGCTTCATTTATGTAATCAGTCAAATCTTGGATAACTATTTTATTTCCCTTGTCAGCAGGCAATATAATGATATTTTTGTTATTTTTTAAATTCGTAATGGCTTTTCTTTCATAAGGCGTTATATTTGTACCTTTTTTCAAGGAGTTTTTAAATGTTGAGCTAGATAAGTTAGACAAGATCATATTGATAAATTGCTCCACAGGATGGTTGGGTGGGAGAGGTTGAGGATCTACATCTACTTGACCCTTGAATTTCCGTAAACAATATGGCACATCTGAAGAGTATGGTTTGGGATCTTTCAACTGGTAATATTTAACACGGATATCATGGGCAAATGATAGAGCGTCATTGATGAGAGAAATGTGGTTAAACTTAGGTGTTGGGCAAAATGTAAGACCCTTTGATAATACAGAAATTTCGTCAGGAGTGAGAGGATATCCGGAGAGGTTTAAAATATTATCAAAATTATCAGGATTAATGGGTGGTTGAACTGTTGAGTCCAAATGATTGGGAGCCAATGTTGATACATTGTTAGGAGGGTGATTATCAGTCATTGTTCCTGAAAGATCGTATTCAGAGCCTATATCGGTGATTATTTGTTTTCTATGATTCAAGTTTATATTAGCTATTTGCGAAAACCTCAACAAATTCCCTAGTTTTTTTATGTAAATTATTACACTTCTTTGTTACGAAACAATCAATTTTTAATAAAAACCTGTTGATCTCATACTCATATTTGGCCTTATTAAATTTGTTTGATATCTGAGTATAAATACATTTTAAAGTTTCACCATTTTCTTTTGCCATTTTTCTGTATGAGATTAAAACCAAGAAACATAACTTAAAACCAGTTTTCAATCCTAGTAAATTCACATCATCATGCAGTCCAACCGGCAAGCCAGAGATAGGTAGTTGTATATTAAATCCTTTAGGGCAAATTCCCAACGTAAGACAGGCGTTAATGAATAGAATGTGACAGTTCAGTTTTGCTATTTTCATAGAGTGGTATTTAAAACGTTTCATTAGATTGTTATATGTTGGAGCCATTTAAACAGTTTTATGTAACAAGAAAACAAAACAAAAATCAAAGCTTTAAGAAAAATAGCTCTGTAAACATTAAACAAAACGAAAGAAAATCAACCTGGGATCATGAAGAGAGAGAGTTACCAGAAGGTTTCATGATTATTTTTAAACATTGTCTTACCAAATGGCTAATATATTTGAAGGAAATTTCTTCATGTTCAGGTTGAAACAATTTTTATTAATTTTCGCCCATCTTGGTAGGCTTCTTCAGATAATATAAAAAAAGTGTATAAATATGTACAAATTCACAATAAAATAAAAGTAAAAATAATAATATAAACAATAACAAACTAAACAGTCATAGATCTAAAGCAGGTCAGATGTTAAATAAATTTTACAAAACATGATTGGCTCAGTAGTCTCAGGTTTTCATTTTATCTCAAATTTAGGCCCAGGTTTTCATTTTATCTCAAATTTAGGCCCATCGGATGTCGTGTTTGTAATACAAGTTGGTGGGCGAGTTCTTGCTTCTCAGGTTTATCATCGTGATATTTTTGTTTTCATTTTCTTCTACTTTCTTTATGGCCTTTAAAGTATAATAATAAAAGTATAATAATAAAGTATAATTAAAATAGAAGACTGCTATACTTTAAAGGCCATAAAGAAAGTAGAAGAAAATGAAAACAAAAATATCACGATGATAAACCTGAGAAAGCAAGAACTCGCCCACCAACTTGTATTACAAACACGACATCCGATGGGCCTAAATTTGAGATAAAATGAAAACCTGAGACTACTGAGCCAATCATGTTTTGTAAAATTTATTTAACATCTGACCTGCTTTAGATCTATGACTGTTTAGTTTGTTATTGTTTTATATTATTATTTTTACTTTTATTTTATTGTGAATTTGTACATATTTATACACTTTTTTTATATTATCTGAAGAAGCCTACCAAGATGGGCGAAAATTAATAAAAATTGTTTCAACTGAACATGAAGAAATTTCCTTCAAATATATATATATATATATATATATATATATTATATATATATATATATATATATATATATATATATATATATATATATATATATATATACACATACATATATATGAAAACGAACGAATGGTGTTTTTGGCTTCTGGGGACCTCAAAACGAAAAAGTAAAGTGGTCCCGGGCTTAGGTCTTACCATGGCTACTACGGTAATAGCGTATTCCCTATAGGGAAATTCGCTAAAATGAGATTCTCTAGTCAATATTTTATTCTGAGTAAGAAACAAATAATTATTTCAAGTTCTCCTTATTTGCCATTGAATTTAAGAAGTACGTACAGGTACTGAATTTAATTTTTTTAATGTCACTTATATGTCCATTGAATTATTTTAGAATGTAAATACGACTTTTAAGTCAGTTCAACTCAGCGTAAATTTCTCCAGATTTTATTAACTAACTTAAAATGTTTTAACTGTTTCTTTGCATGACTTTCAGTTCCATAGTGACCTTCAGTTCAACGTTGGATTTGGTGAGACAAGAAAGGTTTTGGTGAAAACGTCAACATTTCCCACCTACAGCTACTTGTTCACTAACCACTCCAGATGTTTTTGTAAAGTATTGCCATTCAAAGATGAGACAGGATTCATAAGGGAGAAAGGTGATTTTATTATCTTTACCTAGAGGAAAGTGGGGTATAACCGGGTGGCTAATCTTTAGTGACATGTACATGCCATGTTTTTATACAGAAAATTTTAAATAATGTCTCAGTTTATCTTGTGTTTATTTGGTTTTTGAATTGCTTCCTTTAAAAAAACTTGATAAGTCTTATAGTTTTTTTTCTGTGATTTTTTTTGTAAAAAAAGTGCAAGTACCCGGATTCACCCCACTAGTGGGGTGATACCGGGTACACATGTTAAGTATATGGGAAATAGACAAAAAACAAAATTTTTAGTAGGATTAAAATTTTATTACTAAGTACACACAATTAAGTCAAAGATAGTATCAAAGATAACATATTCAGTTAGTGTATGAGCGAAAAATCAAATTTTAAATATTTAGATCATATAACATATATAAATACCATCCGGTTTTACCCCGCGCGTCATACCCGGTTTCACCCCATTGGTAGTAACTAACAAAAACTTAACATATTCAGAGTGCTTAAAACTAATTTGAAATATTGCTTATATCAGTGTAAAGATAAAGACATAGACTACACAATAGTGTAGTCACCTTCAACGAAACTCATGTAGTTTTTCCGTAGTAGGCGATCAAACTGTCTGTAACATTGGGAAACAAAATATCAAAAACAAAGAAACACTCTTAACAGCCAGAGTTCTGCTCAGAGACTAATGGCGCAATGTCCGCAACTTTCCCTCTCCAACTACATGTTAATTTCGGCATTTTTCGCCAGGTACCAGCACTTACTTGGTCAAAACCCGACCACACGGTTTGTACCCAACCACCCGGTTATACCCACCTCTCCCCAAATTTTTCTGTTAGTTTCTTCCAAAAATTTGCTTTAAGTACTTATAATAATAAACGTAATTAGAGCGATTCTTAGTACAGAATTTTTGAGAACATTTAGTAGATGTAAAAAATTAATGTTGCCACATTTCCAGAGTGGGCACAACATGGGGGACGTCCCCTAGAGGAAGCCGTAGAGGGAACTGTGTTGGCCTATGTCATGTAATACATCATTTTAAAGGTCTTTGAATGTAGATTAAAATGCCACAAACCCGATCTCTAAAGGTAAAATATAACACAAGTTATTGCATTTGAAATTTCGGTAATTTGCTTTTATGCCACGTTTGACTGCCTGCCATTTCTGGCTCAAATATTTGTTTTAGGTTGAGTTGGTGACTTTGTTTTCAAATATATTTCAATTCTTTTTAACTCCTCTTTTACAGCTTATAACGAACAACTTATAAAGATCCTGAAAATTAAGTTAAAGGTTCTCTTTTAAGTCTTCATTTGCCGTCTTTGATTGCTGTCCGAAATAGTGTGTTTACATTATGATTTTCAGCCGATGTAGGACAGCCCGTGAGTTTTTTACTGATATATTTACTTAAGCTTTAGGATCATGTTTAACAGAAAGCAATGCCGCAAAGCCGACCTCAAATGAACGACCGAGTCAAAAATGGCAGGCAGTCAAACTTTGCATAAAAAGCATTTTGACGAAATTTCAAAACGCAATAACACACATTATATTCTACCTTTAGAGATCGGGTTTGTGGTATTTGAATCTACATTCAAAGACCTTTAAAATGATGTACAACATGATATAGGCTAATACAGTTTCCTCTACGACTTCCTCTAGGGGTGTCCCCCGTGTTGTGCCCATTCTGGAAATGTGGCAACATTGATTTTTTACATCTACTAAATGTTCTCCACAATAATCAAAACTCAAATTTCGTTAGACTTTCAGTGCATACTCAACCCAGGGCTGGATTTAGGAATATGCCGCCTATAGGCTATCCGTTTTCTGCCGCCCCCCCCCCCCCCCCCCACAAATAGGGACAGATTCATACATAGTTCTTATTATTTACACTTATATAGGGGCGTATTTACAATGAATATTGGCATTAACTTTAAAGTACGCACCAGATTAATTTGATGTCTCAATATCAAAGTATCAAAAGTATCAATTGCTTTAATGAACTGTGTATTCTTTAATCCGGATTCTGATGTTGGCAGTAATTTGGTTGTTTGGCAGTAGCCTACAGAACTTGGTGCCTGCCAAGTAGTGCGGTAAATTTTTCGTTCCCTTCATCAAAAATCACATTTTCATAGGGGAGGGAGGTTATTACAAAACCAAAACCATATAGGCTACGTTGGTTGTCATTATTTTATGGCCAATCTATTCGTAATATGAAAAAAATAACTAATTGCGAATCTAAACACTGGGAGCGCTAGTTTAGTTCCCTCTTTCTGAACCTTATTGGCCTTATACAAACTGTGAGTGTCGTTGCAACAATTACCCAACCTGAAAAATGAGTTAGGTACAAGATTATGTGGAGTAAATTCGTATGAAAATAATAAACATATTTCCATTTCCTCAAATTAATACACTTTAAATCAGAAATATGGGCCTAAAGAAGTTTATTTTATCATAGTAGTAAAACTATTTTCAATTTTTAGTAAATTGGCAAGGTGCCGCCCCTACAATTTTGCCGCTATAGGCTCCAGCCTTTTCAGCCTATTTAGAAATACGGCCCTGACTCAACCTGTTTAGAGCCTGGACTAAACTTTCATTATACTGTAAGATGTTTAAATGTGAATAACTTAACACTGATTATCTTCGGATGAATTTCAAAGTCAGATTGTTAACAAAAATATGTTGTCTGTCACTGCACAATCAACATAAATTCTTTACTATAATATGTGAAGTGTCTGTTGCGATGTATTTCCCATAACCTTGAAATCTAGCGGGTAGGAGCAATAAACTTATGACCAGAGGCATTTGGATTGTAAACTTTATCTTTATCCTCAATATGCTAAACCACAATTTGTTGGATGTTATTGAAAACCTTAGTTAAAATATCTCTTTTGTACAATTTATCGTGAAATAGAACTAAAAATATCAGAGCAGCCATCAAGATACATTTTCAAAAACCTAAAATTATCCTCCTAGTAAGTAGTATGTTGCCTATTTTAAAGAGAGATACATATGTAGGAAACTCTTGGGAGGTGAAATTGAAATATAGCCTACTTTCTAATATTTAATTTTCCCTAGAAACTTGTCATGGGGCCGACTGTTTTTTCTGCTGCCCTTCCATGCTTGGAATAAAAGGGCCAGAAGTTACAGCAGAAACCAGAGAAGCAATTTTGAAACATGTCAAGACTTGGGTTAAATTTGCACTGTCAGGGTATGTAACAGTTTTTATCATCTTATACTCTAAAGCAATTACAGTTTGCACAGAAAAGTTTTTCTCTTTAAGGATTATTGATTTTTTTGTTGAAAATGGGGGTTTTGGACACAATCCCCCATTCAAATTGGACAGAAATCAATTGGAGCTGGTCCCATGGCTGGGAAAAATCCAGTTTTTGTCCTGGTTTTTGTATGGAGTTCTAGAACTCTATAAAGTTTCCATGTTATCCTTGTGGATATTTTCTGTAGCCATTGAATTGACCAGAAAAATCAGCTGATATTATAGACATAAACGTGTCACATATTTAACCCGTGGGTCAACAAAATAATACCAAAACTCTCCTAATGGATTAGGGAGTGGGTGAAGCGAACGAGCTCGTTTAAAAAAGTAAGAGGGCGAGTGAAGTTTGTCTTAGAAAGGAGAATAACACTTAATAATTTTACCAAGCATAAGCTCAGTCTCCCTATTTCTTACACCAGGGGCCGTCCATAAATTACGTCATCTGAAAATAGGGGGGGGGGGGAGAGTCGAGATTGAAAATGACGGTAGGGTGATGTGCAAGAGGGGGGGGGGGGGGGGTTTGGATTTGATATGACGTCATTTTAAAAATGATGTTTTATATAAAATTTTTACAGTAAAACAATGATAAATTTTTGTACACAATTCAACAAATAATTATGTAATAAAATACATTAGACTATTTTAAGGCGTTTTTTATAGTTTATTTTAGTTTTGTTTTTCCATTGAGAAAGTCATTTGGCTTTATTTCTGAAGGTAAATTCAGATTTGATTAGTCAATGTTTTTAGTTTATCAAGTAGCGTTCATCGTCAGACCAAGGTAAGTAGAAAAAACATTATTTCTACTTAAATCGGAGGTTTGCTAAACATGATGTCATTTTTCTGAGAGGGAGGAGGGATCAGACAAATTATGATGGTAGGATGATTTTAGGGGCGGGGGGGGGGGGTCCAAAAAGGCCAAAAAGCAATGACGTAATTTATGGACGGCCCCCCACGCAAGATTGGACTGTAAACAGGGTTGTAGGGTTAAGTAGCTAATCAATTTTAACAAGGGCTCTTAATATATTTAATATTTTCTATATAGTTTTAAATTCAATTTTGAGTCAACATACTCTTATTTTTCTGTAAAAAATATATAAATACTATTTCTCTTCATTCCCTCAAATCCAAAAAAATCCCTTCTAAATCATAATAATTCATCCAAATTTTGGATTGTTAGCGCAAACAGTGCCATCAACCCCCCTGTGGGCAGTCCTACCGTAGTACTTAATAATAATTAAATAAAAAGTTTACATAAAATTGATGTTTTTTGGTGCAAACCAAATTCTGCACAGTTAGATAACAATTTCAATCAGAGAAAGAGGAAACATTTTCTTCTCTAAACGAAACGTTTTGTTATTTTTATTTATTAAGAGTATTTTTCAATAGCTAAAAGTAATTAATACATTGTGCAAACCAAATTCTGCACAGTTAGATAACAATTTCAATCAGAGAAAGAGGAAACATTTTCTTCTCTAAACGAAACGTTTTGTTATTCTTATTTATTAAGAGTATTTTTCAATAGCTAAAAGTAATTAATACATTGTTTACCTGTTTGCTAACAAATTTTAATTAGTGGATTAGAAAACTACTTAGAATGGTTTAATCATATATAGACTTAAGAATTATATTTTTATTTGTAGGATTTATCTGTCTGTGGAAGAACGGAAATAAAGGGTTTGATGACACATTAGCCATGGCTAAAGCCCTATTTGGCTAAATAAAAAACCTTTCTAAGTTTAAAAGCAATAAACTCCCAAGAGTGAGTGAGCAGAGTGAAGTAGCTCCCTTATCTTAACAATATAAATGACGTTAATTACTGCCCAAGCCCATTTGTCAGATAGAGTTTTCGTAGGGTTAGTTGAGGTTTTTAAATGTTGTGATTGTAGGGATCCGAATGCGGAGGGTGTGGGACCGAGGTGGGACCCGGACTCGCAGTCCAGACCTTGCTACATGGAGATCGGAACCGACTGGACCATGAGGGAGGGGACTCCCTTTGCAGAGAGGATCAACTTTTGGCTACAGCTGATAGAAAAGCATTGTAGGGAATAGCTGATAAACTATGATTACAAATAAAATACTAATAATTTACTTAAGCCATTATTAATAAGAAAATTACAGTAAACTTCCACTAATTTGGCAACCTACGATACAGCTTGGTAATCTGGCACGACTTTTAGAAAAATGTTTATTGATGGGTGGGAAGTGTGTTTGGGGTCGGAAGTCTCGAGGGGACAACACTCTGCCATACAAAGCATTTTGGAATGCGTGGAGGGGAGGCAAGTAGTGTTCATCTGACATCGGGTGACAATGTATAATTTTAATTTTAGTTTCATAATCATGTGCGGTATTTTTCATCACAGTAGTTATGCAATGTTTTTATACTGTAAGAAGTGAAGCTGTTCAAAGAATAAAATATATATTTTAATGCACGTTTTTCTTGAATTCACATTCTCCTGGCATTCAGGGGCCCACTGTATCATCTGTCAGGGGGGCTTTCAATGTAAATCAGGGGCTCTATTTAATGCCAATAGCAAGCGCCCTTAAGAGTCATCTTCACCCCTGGGCCAGTAGCCCATTGTTGCGCAGTCTGCAATGTTAACCATACGGCTTTTATTGCAAAACATGGTATTTGATTCCCCTGTTTCGGACGCGGTTTTTCAACCAATTTTCTTTAAACTTTGTAAGTGTTTAGTTGAATAGTTATATTAGGTCCCTCATACCTAAAAAATTTTACTAAATTTTGAAATATTACTAAGGAAAATTGAGTTGCTTTGTGACGTCACAGAGATTAATATTTGTTAAATTTTCAAAATTTCAAGGTATGAGGGACCTAATATAACTATTCAACTAAACACTTACTAAGTTAAAAGAAAATTGGTTGAAAAACGGCGTCCGAAACAGGAGAATCAAATACCATGTTTTGCATTAAAAACCGTATGGTTAACATTGCCGACTGCGCAACAATGGGCTACTGGCCCAAAGGTGAAGATGACTCCTAAACCCTGGTAGATTACGCTCTTTACCATTGATATGGGGAGCATATCTCCTTAAACTGGGGATGCTTGTCTTTGGATCAGGGAGACCTTGTGCATTCTATTCAGGGGGATGTTCATCGATCAGGGATGATTTTCACCAAAAATTAGGGATGGACGGGTCCCGAAATTTCGGGAAAATTTTCGGGAAATTTTCTTCCCGATCATCGGGCGGGATTTTTTTATACTCGGGAATTTATCGGGACGGGAACTGCCGAACGGCGGCCGGCGATCGCGGCCGACGATCTCGCTAACGAGAACGGCGATCGCGGCCGATGATCTCGCTAACGAGGACGGCGATCGCGGCCGACGATCTCTCTAACGATTACGACTGTCGCGGCCTACGATCTCGCTAACGAGGACGGCGATCGCGGCCAACGATCTCGCTAACGAGAACGGCGATCGCGGCCGACGATCTCTCTAACGATTACGACTGTCGCGGCCTACGATCTCGCTAACGAGGACGGCGATCGCGGCCGACGATCTCTCTAACGAAGACGGCTGTCGCGGCCTACGATCTCGCTAACGAGGACGGCTATCGCGGCCGACGATCTCTCTAACGAAGACGGCTATCGCGGCGACGATCTCGCTAACGAGGACGGCGATCGCGGCCGACAATCTCGCTGACGAGGAAAACACGGCTTAGCTATAGCTTATATTTATTATATTTTAGGGTTTATAGCTTTAAATTTACATTTTTGTAATTTTTTCCATCAAACACTCCTTAATTTTTTTTCTGAAGTAGCAAAAAATAGTTAAATGAATTCATGTTAATAACAATAAAAGTATAATAGTTTATAATTTCTCAGTTCAATTTTCTATTTATATTCTTCAAGTAAGAAACTGTCTCATTAAAATCAATGAATATAAAAAAGAAATTGGCAAAATATTTCTTATGGTTATAAATGGCATTGGCTTGTTGAACAACTTCTTTTCTGAGTGTTAATATTCATTCTAATTTCAATTTGTGGTTTTTTGTTCTTTTTTTATCTCAGCAGGCCTTATTTATTGTAATAAAGTATTGTTTTCTTTACAATTTTTCCAATTGTTTTAATCTATATTTTTTACGTACCAGTACCGCACATAATGTTTATTTTTATTCTTCGTACCAAACATTTAATATTTCATTAAACAAAACTTGTATTAAATAAGCCATGGGCAACATTTTTTCTTTATGTGTGTTTAGTGACTCAACTTAAATTTATTTAATTACAATAAAATTTATACTTTCCCATGATCTTATTGCATCCTGCAAATATCAAAACTATATATTTAAATTTTTTCAACAAAAGGACATTCATTGTAACTTATACAAAAACAAGTGGAACAAGTTGGAAGGAGAACTAGTAGATATTTAACATTAATTTGTCTTGATACAACACTCAGATAAAAGTCAAAACGAATATTTCCCGATAGCGTCGAGAAGAGCAATCCCGTCCCGATCCCGTCCCGAAATTGGATGGGAAATAAAAATTCCCGTCCCGTCCCGTCCCGAACTAAAAATCCATTCCCGTCCATCCCTACCAAAAATTATGGGCACTGTTTTCCTAAGATCAGGGTCGCTTTCCGCCACAATTTATCCCCCAGGCTTTAACACCCTAGACAGTTTTCATATGGTAGAGTCGCACATATCTTTTATGTGGTAGTCGTGTAGTTCTATATGGTAGAGCATGCCCTGTTTAAATTACATGATTTCACTTGACCTATAAGTTTTCAAACATTTTAAACTTAATCCTTTCAGGTGAGGTTCCAGACAGCGTAGTGATAACAAGTAAGCTTGGACAGCTCAGGGGCCGAGTACGACATAATAATTTTACCGGCAAAAAGTATTATTCGTTTCAAGGGATTCCATATGGGAAACCCCCTATTGGCAGTTTGAGATTTAAGGTAGGATGAGACAAATTTAATTACTTTCTTTAGGTTATATTTTTGTATAGAAAATCATATCAGTTTAGTAATAATCACATTTTAGTTATGTGTAAAACATTCTTGTCAACATAGTATGTTACAGTCATATACTCAATGACTATCACTTTAATATTTAAGTCGCTAAATATTTCTTAGTTTCTCATGTATTAGAGGTAAGTACCGGGTTATCCGAGCCTTGCTCGTTGGTTTTAATTCACTTTTGTTATAGTTTCATGGTAATCAGGTTTAGAAGTTAACGCCAACTATACATTTTCACAGGTGACAGCAGGGCCCATTTAAGCTTAGTTTTTCTAAAAGTTGAAAGAAGAATCTCGTGTCATCTCTGGTTTTAGAATTTTTAAATAAAATTTCTAATTTCAGCTATGTCTATATAAAATAATCTGTTTTTCTAGATTTTTGAAAATTTATTTAACTTTACAATCTGTTCTAAATCAAGTTGAACAATAAGTAAATATCATATACGAGAAAGAGTAATTAACAGTGTAACCTGAACTAGCCGCTAACCGAAAAATTAACAACAATTATATTCAATTTGCAAATCTAAAAGGCAAGTCCAAAATTGAAGATCTTTTCATCCTGTATTAAAGATGAAACTGAAGTTTTCTATTAGTTTTGATGAAATAATTTCCAAAGTGTAACACAGGAAATTTAGCAATATTATTCAACTTTAACACGTTCGCTGCGGCATATAAAATGTCAAAACTCAACCCCCACGCTGAACTATATTTACATTCCTCCAACGATAGCGCGAAATTAAAAACCTGTAGAATATATTTTAATCACAAGTAATCTAAAAGCTAAATACCCTTACCTACACGCTAATGCACAATATGTGTTTCCTTCTCAAACGCTAGAGGAAAAGCAGTCGCATTATCTTGACATTGTCATATGTAACCGATCGGATACATCCGCACCTGCGAAGGAACGCCTTTGTATCCGATCGGTTACATGCCGCAGCGAACGTGTTAATATAACACCTTAGTTATAGCTCTAGGCTGCATTTAGCAAAAGATAACACGATTCTAAGAAACCCTTGCATTTGCATTGAGAAAAACAGATGATTTTAGACAGTTACAGCTGAAATTAGAAATTTTATTTACAAATTCTAAAACCAGAGCCGACGAGATCAGTCTTTTTACTTTTTGAAAAAGTTAAGAGCTAATCTCTATCTTAATGAGTTAATTTTAAAACACGATTCCCGTAAACCTCTGCATAGACCTCTGCGTAAACCATAAAACTCGCTTAACGCTACGGCCGCGAGGCGGCATTCAGGCTCAGGTAGAACGGAGCCTTAACAAATATTTCATTTTGATTTAACACAACAAAAAAGTAGACAGATGAATTATTAAACAACTGAATACTGATTATGTAAGCAGACAGTTTATTTATTAAACAACTAAATACCGCACTGAATATATGTAACTTACACTAATACGAATTATACACTATTGAACTAACTTATTATACACTATTGAACGAACTTACACTATTGACGAATTATAGTTCGTTTTATTTTAAATACCTAACCAATTAAAATGTGACTAATTCATTCATTTTTAATTATACACAATAAACTCATGCACTTAAATTTATATTTTCCGACTGTATAAAAGTAGTTATAATAGTGTTCGGAATTAAAAAGTAACCAAATTTGTTACGGAAATGATGCCAAACTGCATTTGGGAAACCAAAAATATTGATGCCGCCGTCCGATTTTCAAACGGTGTTTGGAAAACCAACAACACTGGCTTATAAATAGTATTATTCATTTTAAAAAACATACGTCATACCTAGCAGTTTAAACTAAATATATCTCCATAAGCTTATTTTACAAACACGTTTTATTAACAACAGTAAGGTTAGTCTATACTGCACTTTATATCAAACGCCCTTTTTAAATAAAAAAGTTCCTTAAACAAAGAATCATTTAAATAAAAGTAGAATTCCTACTGACACAAGACTTATAGGCTGTTTAAAAATTGCAAGTAACATTGCTGTGAAAAGAGTTTGGCGGCGGTCAACGTTTAGTCGTTTTACCTTACAATGAAATTCATAAAAATGTCTTAATCATAGCTCTTATTTCCTCAAAAATCATAAACCATCAAATTGTCTCAATGAGAAACACCAACAAACGACAACTGACACTACCAAACCAAACTAAATACTGAAGACGCAAATCCCAAGTGAAACATGAAGAGACTTTAAACGTCAAAAATATCAATCCTGTTACAACAGAAAGAAACCCCCCCCCCCCCTCCACTGACGAGCACCAAGCACCTTTCCGTTCCGGTGGCGGGCTGTATAGAGGTAGCTTGCCTCCCTGCCGCTTCCCTTCATGGGTGGCTGAGAAGAGTAAACAAATAGCCTACGAATCTAATTAATTCATTCAACATATCTACAAGTTCTGTTACAAGGATTATTTACAATGTACATAAAAATTGCAAATTCTTTTGCAATTATGTTTATTTTCGTTATGTTATTTTCAATTTATTTAAATTTAGTTGATAAAGAAAAAAAATTAATTTTGGAATTTGTTGCCCCCCAAAAATCTGCCGCCCTAGGCCCCGGGCCTACTCGGCCTATTTAGAAAATGGGCCCTGGCTGACAGCTGTTTGAAACTGATGCTTGCAAAATTCTAGATTTCTTGCTTGAAAATAGCATTCTCTTGTTTTTGTTTACCTTTCGTTGTTATTTCCCTTTGTTGTTTACCTTTTGTTGCCTTGATAGCATCCCATAAGACCAATGTAAAAAATTACAATTTTTAAACTTAATTTTCGACAAAATTCCTGAAGTTAAGGGTGTTTCTAATGTTATTTTTGAGCAAGAAACTTCTTACATGCAAAATTTACCTGCTAGATTTTGAGATTGTGAAAATACATTGCTTCAGACAGTGCTCATATTATGGTATAGGATTTACAAGTATTGAGATTTAATTTTAGGGACCGTCCATAAATTACGTCATCTAAAAATAGGAGGGGTTGTCCAGATTTCAAATGGCGGTAGGGTGATGTGCAAGGGGGTCGGCTTTGATATGATTTCATTTAAAAAATGATGTTTTATATCAAATTTTGACTGTAAAACAAGGATAAATTCGTACAAAATTCAACTAATATTAAATAATCATCTAAGAAAATACATTAGACTATTTTTAGGTGTTATTTTATTGTTTTTTCCATTTAGAGAGTCATTTTTTCTTTATTTCTGAAGGTAAATTCAGATTTGATTGGTCAATGTTTTTAGTTTATCAGGTAGCGTTCTTACAACAAACTACCACCAAAATAGGGTTCAAATTTAATTGATAGTCTTAATAAATCAATAAAGAATAGAACTTACGTAGTTTTGACGAAAAAAGCATTATTTTGACTTAAAACGGAGGTTTGTTAAAATGTCGTCATTTTTATGAGAGGGGGCAGGGGGGTCAGACAAATTATGACAGTAGGATGAATTTAGGAGGCTAAAAAGCAATGGCTAAAAAGCGATGATGTAATTTATGGACGGCCCCTTACTTCCCCTATCTCATTGCTTTCTTTTTTGTCTCTAGATCAGATGTTGTAATCATAAAACAATAATTACACGTTAATATTAACTTACTCTTACATTTTGTCAGCTTTAAAATGATACCATAGTCATATAGTGATACACTATTAAGTTCAGGATATATTTTGTATTGGTAGAGTTACTGAACTCTTAATATCTGCTTTTAGACCTGTTTGCTGTACATGTTGGAACACCACAGTTTTACCTACCAGCAAAACTCCAGAAAAGACAAAATTTACTGTTGATTGTAACTGTATGAAAAAGTACATTATATTTATCCAGATACTCTGTTTGATCGACGTTAGTTACTTGATAAGAGACTACAGTGAAGTTCTAAACATGGTTACATTTATTTTAACTATAAAGTATCATCCACACTTTTACTCCGCAGGCCCCGCAGCCGTTCGGTGGCTGGGCGGGGGTCAGGGACGCGCTGGACGACGGCCCCGGATGCAAGTGCCCCGTCTGGATCCACAAGACGGCCGACGGACAGGACCGTCCTCAGAGTTCGGAGGGAGATGAGGACTGTCTATATCTTAACGTTTACGTCAACCAGGTGCTCTAAAGAATTCTGCTATATTTGTGTTTTATTTTTGTATCAGTTTTGTATTAACACAGTTTTTAATTTTTATGAAAACAAATCTTACTTGATTTCTTTAATGTTTTCATTTTCAAATGGATTTAAACGTTCAATCCTAAAGCATAATTCCATAAATATGCTATTTTAAATTATTGCCATTTGAAAAGATCTTGTTTAAAGTATTTTGTAATACCGTGGGCCTTTGATAATTTGATCCTAAAGGGACCGTAGTATGTAAATGCTCTAGCTATTGTATCGAAATTTTAAATTGATTGATAAACTTTAGCAATGTAATTATTGACTTAGGGACAAAAGATAATTCTGCTTAAAGGTAATTTCAAATTGGAATTATTTAAATTATTCATCTTTTACAGGACTTGGAGCAGTCTTTACAAATACTCAATTAAACTTTAAGAAATAATTGAAAAATTTTAATTTTGAATACAGAGTATATAAAGTAATAATAATAGATATTGTATCGTAGGCAGTGGACAAATACTGGTTGTCACCCAGCAGGCCTGGGTTCAACTCCTGGCTCAGGGATTAAAAGATCATTCGACCACTCCCATAAGAGGAGGTTACGTTAAACCAGTGGTCCACCTGCATAGAAAACAAAACAGTGCAGAACTTTCACCTTTCAGGAGAGGACAACAGTCAGTTAATTTTTAATCGTAAAGTGTCAGGGGTGTTTCAATGTTTCAGCTTCCAGAGGAGGGGAGCTGCAAGAAGCCTGTGATGGTGAGCATCCACGGAGGAGGCTTCACTGGAGGTTCTGGCAACTTTAGCAGCTTCGGTCCCGAGTACCTTCTGGACGGTGATGCGGTTCTCGTGTTCTTCAACTACCGATGTAACGCCTTTGGTGAGTTAGTGTAGAGCACTGGGTGGTGTTGCAGGAAAAAATTAAATTTCCCCCATCTGCAATGGAAAGTCAGACTTTACTCCTTGTTAAGGGAATTAAAGCTTTACCGTACTCTGTCTCACTAGGAAGGAAATAAAACACCGTAGTCACAAACTAGCCAGATGAAGTCTAATATTAGTCCTTGAAATTAAACCCCTTGTGGCTTATGGATAAGGAGTATGAAAATGAGTAAATAAAAATAGCATGAGACTTTAGAAAAGTCGAGTAACAAATTTCTTGTTCATTCATTTTTTAGTTTTATCACCTTTCCAATCTAAAAAATATTTTTGGTTTGTCAAAATTGTACAATGATCTAGCCTAATTTGATCAAACTAATCTTAAGAATGACTTAATTGATATCATTCAAGTTTAGACACAATTTTATTCAAAGAACTTACAGAATTTATACATAATATTATGTATAATATACATAATATATATTATAAATAAATGAGACAAGGTATATTATATATATATATATATATTATTTGTTCAAGGCTCTCAGGCCTACCATTCCATGAAAAGCTTCAATTATTGAAGGTGAAAGGTTATGCACGAACGCAGAAGAGTTTTACAAACGGTATTTAAATATTATATTATACAACAAGTTGCCAGATAATCTAAAAAATCGATCTTTCAAATCCTAAAAGAAGACTTTGAAAATTATTTTAACTGAAAATTGTATTTATAATATAAATGAATTTGTTGAGCTTAAGTTAGATAACTAGATAACTAGTTATATGTAATTACAAATTTTTTTGTATTTTTATTAACATTGTAATGTGTCTAAAAAAACACCAATGCAATAAATATTACATATTAAATTGTTTTGATTAGGATAAAAGCACCTCTTGTCGATTAAACTAGATAAGGAACTTCTCTTTTTAAAATTAAAGCTCAAATAAACCATTGCATTTCCCTGTATTCTGGTTCGCCCAACATATGCAAGAAATGTTCTGATGTAAAGCCATATTATGTGTTGGTTTAAACAGATTTAAAAATCATTCTCAGGTTTTCTGTCGCTGGACTCGGAGGAGGTGCCGGGCAACGCGGGGCTCAAGGACCAGACTCTGGCCCTCCGCTGGGTCCGAGACAACATCCACAGCTTCGGAGGCGACCCTCACAACGTCACCATCTTCGGCATCAGTGCCGGGGGGGCCTCCGTGCACTACCACCTGCTCTCCCCGCTCTCTAAAGGTCTGTATGTACACATATATTTTTAATACAGGAAAATTCCAAAGAAATGGAATTTATCATAAGATTTAGGAAGTTGTGTCAGCAAAGAGTTAAAAACATGCTTGCATTAAATGTTTGGATCTTACTGTCCTTTTATTTTCTTTAGCTGCTAGGTGAGTTGAGTATTCAATTGTAGATAATTAGTAACCCACAAAAGTTTCATGAGATAAAAAATATCCAAGGACTACGTTTTGTATAATTGTTAAAAAACAATTGGTTGACTAGTTTACATAATATACTTCTGTTTCTTAATACTTTACAATCAAAAAATTAAAATTGTTCGATATGTACAACTTTTTATAAATAGTGTGCCTTCATTAATAAGTTTTCATTGTGAATATGTCCACAGTAAGATCTTAAGGCCATGAATTTAGTAAGAAAAATTTTAGTTAACTTTATGAATGGCCTATTCTTGAGCTTTTCCTCTCAAGGTAAACAGCCTATCTACATCATGTACACCATTCACTCGTAAAATATTGTTTGTTTGGTTTAATTTTAAACAATGATTTCAGGTCTGTTTCATAAGGCAGTCATACAAAGCGGATTTGGTCAAAATTTGTGGGCTTTCCAACCATCATCCAGGAAGATGGCTCTTAAACTAGCCAAAAAACTAGGATGCACGTCTGAAGATTCCAATAAAGTCTTGGAGTATTTGCAGTTAGTCAAGAGTGATGACATAATGACAGCTCACAGTGAAATTATCTCAGAACAGGTAAACCACTCGTTTCCAGTTAAAGTTTTACAATTTTCTGATGGATCTATAGGAGTTGCGACAACTAGGAGGGATCAAGATCTCAAAGATAACAGTAGGGGTTGAAGTTGAAATGAAGTTTAACTCAACTAACAAAATTATAGAGTACACAACACTGTATAGCCTACATTAAAAAAAAAAAAAAAAAAAAACTATAAATGATTAATCAGACTATCCAACCAAAGGTATAAGAAGTAGAGAGGTTGAAGCCTTCGCCACAGGGAAACATTCTCTGGAAGTAAAAAACTTTCAGTTTAGCACCGATGAAAGATTTTCCTTCAATCTATACAAGTATAAGTATACAAGTATAATGAAGATATGGTGAAAACTTACCCTGTTTCTGAAAATATGATCTGAAGTAACAACCAAAAGGTTAAACATTTAAATAATTCATTTTCAACAGGAAAACATAATGTGCTGCGGTTTTGTCTTCTCACCCAGTCTGGAGATCGCAGGGCATGACAAGTTTCTGCCTGACTTGCCTGCCAACCTAATGAGGAGTGGGAATTACAACAAAGTGCCGACTATTGTAGGGATATGTCAGAACGAAGGTGTCCTTCAGCAAGTGTATTTGATGGGTAAGTACCTACATTGTTCTAGAATAGAATAATGCAGTATTCAAATAAAAATATTAATTTATAAAATAGCTTTTGCACTACTACAATCACTAATAATGTACAAACTCTTTGCGCTCATTTAGAAGTAATTTGAACTTAAATTAACTCTGTAATAAACTCCTGTGCTTCTCTCAGTGGTTCCTATATAGTTGAGCTGGAGATTATTTAATTTACCGTACGGTAAAGTTCTGCCAAACCCGGACTAATGTGGACCAAACGGTGTCCTGGTTATTGATGATTCCGGTTTATCGTGAAAGGAGTAGACCTAAACACAAGAAAAAGTGAGAATAGTTTGGGCTATTCCTTTAAAAATATTTATTTATTCTATAAATATACATAATACAAAAACTAAATCTTAAACCTCATCTGTTCCTAAATCTTAAACTATACATCCTGCCCAAGCCGATGCAATGGCGCTTAACACCTTGAAATCCAGTGCACTTTACTGCTTTGGCAGGCTTTCTTAGTTATCCAGAATGCCGGGTTATCGAAGTCCGGGTTTACGGGGCTCTTCTGTATGTTATAAAAAAATTTAAAGTAACTTTTAGTTTCTGAAAAAACATGAGATATAATATTATAAAAAGGACTTGTAATGATATTATTGCTGATATCTGTTAACTCTAATGGATATCATTCTCTTTTTCCAGTGACTGGTCAGAAAGTTGAAGACTTATTTCCAATGATAAACAACAATCCAGAATTGTTGGTTCCGCACTTTCTTGGATTGAAGCGTGGAAGCCCTGAAGAGAAAGAAGCACAGAAAGAAATATTTGATTTCTACTTGAAAGGAAAACCACTATCAACAGACAATCTAAGAGCTTACATTGATGTAAGAATTGTTAAAAATAAGAGAATCATATTTACATACTCACCATAGAGATTAAGTACCCCAACAATGAACTGGGAAGGCTTCAACAAATTTTTCATCACACTACATCGATATCACCTGTTTTCGGCTCTCACTTCTACCAACGAAACACCTGTTTTGCCGGCCTAGGAAGGCAAAATTTTACGGCATAGGGCGGTAATGGAAACGGTATCATAGAAATATAGAATATTAGAAGGTATTTAACAACAACAAAAACAAATAACAAATCAGTGACGTAGTTAGTAGTTCAGTTGATAGCAACTGTTAAATATGTGTGACGTAGATGGGAAAATAGTGCTTTTCCCTTGGAATCAGCTGTATTGTCCGGAGATGACTTGTCTTGTTGGCCACTGAGGGGGTTGGGGGGCGAGGAGGAATTTACATTCGAAGCCTACCGGTCATTTGGTTAACTAAGGAATAAAAACAAACATAGATTGTACTAATCTACATGAAAACATTTTGCTAAAAAAGTAAACAATTATCTTTGTTGACAAACCAGCTAGCCCAATTCAATGTAGTGAAAGCCAGCTGACAGCAAAATAAAAGAAAACATCGTAGGGTTGCTGTATGTTTTTGGCTTTGTTGATAGCTTAACATATGGTGGAATAAAAAAAAACCAAAAACAAAAAGCCCATATAGCACAAGTACGGCAATTTGATGTAAAATTGATGTAAAAGATGTCAATGTCATTGATATTGTTGATATTGACTTCATGATTGTTGTCATATTGACTTCAAATGTGACAAAAAAAACGTCATTTTGATGTCAATGTGAAGTAAAAATGTCCCGATTTTTTATGTCAAATTGATGTCAGTAAATTGATGAACTATGACGTCAATTGTACATCACATTGATGTCAAACTGACAAACTAATCTTGTCAAAATTGATTCAAAATATCCCCAATAGCAAAACAAAAGTAATAAAATGGTAATTTTTAACCGATAAACAACTATAGAAGCGGCAAAAAGTGTTTGTCGCTGGCAGGATTTGAACCCATGACCTCTTGGTTCCCAAGCCGCGACCCTATACCTACTACGCCACGCTGCTCTCTGCTTCATATATTATTTGTTACACTACTTGGCCAGTTGATACTCAAGTTTCTTTGCGTTGATCAAATCAAACGCATTTCCCGTGGCCTATATATTTTTATGTCTTCCCAAATAGGTCTTAAACTAGAGTTCCCTTACATGTTTGTTTCATGTGTAAATGTTTAACAAATTGCAGTTATCTCAATTGATGTAAAACTTTTGACTGTGTGATCAAATACTTTACATAATTTTTACATCAAAATGATGTCAAGTTTTTAACGAGTTCAATTGTTTTAAACAAATACCCCCCGTCGCAGCAGACCTGCGTACTCAGCGAATTTCCAAATTAGTAATATTAATTTTGACCAGCTAAACTTGTAAACACAATTTCATCACGTGCTCATTAATAGGGAAATAAATGTCTATTCTCCTTAAGATAAATATAGGGAAAGAGTATGCAGGTATGCTGCCATGGGGGACACTAAAAGTAGGTTTTTAGCATAGAAAAAATTTATTTTGACCATATAAAGCCGTATAGTAAGTTTCATCAATATCTGTCCATAAATAAAAGACTTTGCCTATTTTCCATATGATTAACATGGGAAAAGAGTATGCAGGTTTGCTGCCATGATAAGTACAAAAACCAAGATTTTTTACCTTAAATGGATGAATCTCAACCAAATGAAGCTAAATACCAAGTTTCATCCGAAAATATTGGTTAATAAGTGAAATATTAACACATCCTTATTCTCCATAAGATTAACATTGGAGCCCCAAAAGACAATGTACTGTCTTTAGACTTTGTAATATCTCGGTAACCAATGGAGATAGAGCAAAGCTTCAAAATACTAAATTGTGTGTTTTTTTTAGCTAAATCCAATGGTCAAAATAAAAATAAAAAAATTTTAAAATTTACATATAAAAAATGCGAAAAACCCATTTTTGGGGTATAAAACCCCCCAAAACTACCCCTTCCGGTGGGTCGATATGTCTGGTTTTCGAACTCATCCGAATAAACGTAGGATTACACATCTCTACCAAATTTGTTGTCGATCGGACCATTTTTACGAGAGTTATCGTGTCTAGGGACATATATATATATACATATATATATATATATATACATATATATATATATACATATATATATATATATATATATATATATATTAATAAAAGCATTTAATAAAAGATTTTAATATTTTTATATTTTTAGATTTTTATATTTTAATAAAAGATTTTAATAAAAGGGTACTCATGTTCATTGATTAAAATTATATATATACATATATATATATACATATATATATACATATATATATACATATATATATATATATATATATAAATTTTAATGACTATTATTTTTGGTCTCTGGGCACCTCAAAACGAAAAAGTAACATGGTCCCGGGCTTAGGTCTTACCATGAGACCTACGGTAATAGCTTATTCCCTATGGGAAATTCGCTAATAATGATGTTCTCTTGTTGTAAAAGACTTAAAGAAATGTTTTTTCTTCATTTATTACAATAACTTTTAAATTTAAAAATGCAAAATTTTTACATCATTTTGACGTCAATACTTGATCTAATATTTTACTTTGACATCACTTTGACGACTTTGATCACTTTTTGACGTCAAATTGACAACGTGTGCTATGTGGGAGCAAATTGTTTTGGCCAATGGCATGCTTCAGCTTCCCCCTCACCCCGCAACCCCCTCACTGGCCAACAAGTCATCTCCGGACAATAGTCACTTACCGTTAGAGTATTAGTTTTGGTGGCCTTAGCTGATTTAAGTGGTTGCCTAGCAACCAGAAACTCAAGTAGTACATCTCGCTAGGTTAGTTGAAGTTGAGGTTATATTTTGTTTGTTATGAACAAAAAAGTAATTTTTTCCCTTGTTTAGAATTTATTGAATTATGTAGTGTGATGAAAAATATCGTTCATAACTCAGGCCGAAAGCGTTTTGCCAACCCTCGATCGTTTCAAGTTCGAGACGAAGTCTCTCGGGGCCGGCAAAACGCCACTTCAGCCCTTGTGACAAAATATACTATTTCTAATACTGTAAAAATCCTCTAATTTTACTTTTTTTTGAAAGACTCAAGTTTTGTATTTTATCTTAGTTTTTGGAAAAATATGACTTTTTCCACGAACTACTCTTTTATAAAACATTCAAAAATTGTCTAACTACTAGATATTTTTCTAGCTGTTTAGACTGATTTTTATATATTTATAAGCAGTATCCAATATTGGCTTTTGGGATCTTGGATTTTGTTAAAAAATGGTTAGTAATACCTCCACCATTAAACATAGTCTACCAATGTATGGGTTAACAATATTTAGATTTTAAGTCGCTTAATTCATATTTGTCTTTGTGTCTTTGATTTTTTCAGCTGCACAGTGACCTCCAATTCAATCTGGGTTTTGTCGAGACGCGAAGATATTTGGTGTCCAAATCAACTTGCCCAACGTACACGTATTTGTTTACGGATCATAGCAAATGTATATGCAAGTTTTTCAAAGACTTCCTTCCAAAAGACATGCAACAAGAAACTATCATCAGGGATGATGGTAAGAGACGTGGTCTCTTGACTCTGTCCAGTTAATTTAGTCCACAAGTACTTTATACTAACATTACATCATGAATTATTTTACATTTGAAGATGAAGAGAAAAGTAAATGTAATGTTAAATATTATTCCTTGTTAATAGAACCCTCATTTTAAAAATCTGTGTTTATATCTATGTACTGTCGATGTAGAAGTAAGGCCTTGTGGATTCACGACAACGATTTTCTTAGACAAGTTTGATAAGCAAAAAACAATATATCAGTACTTTGCAGGATAACTTGGAATTTGGCAAACAGTATTGAGGGAATTAACAAACAACTGTTTATTTTAATAGATTAACAGAGGATATAGTAAGATTCTAATGCTGGCTGTGGCCTTAAACTTCATTCAATTTCAAATAGTGTTTTTTTTTTTTTTTAACAAACAAATAAATAAACAAGAAATAAATCGGAAAAGTACTTTATTTAATACATTTGACATAACAATGAGAAAATTAAACTTTACAAATGCCTTCTCAATTTGTTATCCAAAAAAAAAAAAACAACTTTAACTACACTTTAAACAATGGTCACTAGAACCGTAGTTTTTGGTTGGCACCATATATAGCTCACATATTTAATTTTTAAATTAACATAAAACTCACTTCGAAATAATTAAAACAAAATAATTAACTAAAAATAAAAAGGTTTGCTATACTATAATTAATATTTTTTTCCTATTTCCCTTTTTCTAATTATTTAAATAATTTGTGCCATAAGGAACTCACTGTTTCAGCCCATAAAATAAATAAAAAATGACTATACATTGACTATAAATATACATGCATATATATATATATATATATATATATATATATATATATATATATATATATATATATATCGTATTGCTATCATAGCCAGCTACCAACTTAAAATAATAATAATGTGATTTTAACAGGATAGTCTTGTATTTTTCACTCCTAGTTTTTTCATATATTTTCACTTAATTTATTTTTTTCCACTTAGGTTTCGTTTATTTATTTAAAGTTTGATTGTGTGTGTTCCTTCTCCCTTGTGTTTTCTGTTTTTACAGTGAAATTTAAAATGTGTTCTTTGTACAACACAACCTTAACTTCAAAAGGTTGTCAACGCGACGAAATAACTGATCGCCTATAGTTAAAAATAGTGTCTCACAATGTCATAATCCTCGTACAGTTACCGACTTAGTGACCATGAATCGTGAGGATGGTGCGATCCCAGGGACCTCTAAGAACAGTGACTTTGTTCACGCTAATAAGCGGAAGACATTTTCCACCCAAGTCTCTCAGCCAAAACGTTACATGTTAGACGCTTCCGAACTATGTCATCAAAACAAATATCAAGTTCTTATGGACCACTCCTATGCTAACGCTAGTACCGGTAATCTAGATGTTTCTGACGATATGGACGATAATACTAACGAACAATCACTTAATGTTAAAAAACTCAAGATTCCTCCAATTTTCCTTCACAATGTTGATAACCACCAAGAAATAGTCAAAGATATCAAAACTGTTGTTGTGGCAGAATTTACAACTCAAATCCGTGGCCAATCTTTAAAAGTGAATCTGTCTTCCATTGACGATTTCCGAAAGTTGACATCGTTCTATGACTCCAGTGATGTTAAATATCACACTTTTCAGCCACCTCAAGACAAAAAACTTGAAGTAGTCATAAGAAATATTCCTTGTTCACTGTCTGAAAATGAAATTAAGACCGAGCTGACGGACCTTGGGTATCCTGTGACTCGTGTTTCTCGATTACTCAATAAGAACAAAATTCCTATTCCTTTGTGTGTTGTAAGCCTTGAGAATAATGATAATGGTAAAGACATATTCAAGTTGACTACTCTTTGCTATGCAGTTGTGGCCGTTGAACCAAAGAGGAAACCTAGACAGATTCCACAGTGCACTAGGTGCCAAAGATATGGCCATACAAAGAATTTTTGCAAATTAGACGCCCGTTGTGTCCGTTGCACTGGACAACACCACTACTCTAACTGTACGAAACAGAAGACGGAAAGTCCCCAGTGCGTTAACTGTGGGGAAAACCACACGGCCAACTATAGAGGATGCAGTGCGTATCAAGATATCATAAAAGCCAAGGAAAGGAAGACTACTGGTACTATTTCACATTCCACAACCGTGTCTGCAAAACAATCTAAGATACCGGATATAAGTTCTGCTTCTGAATTTCCCACTGTGAACGGTAGTGCTCATCTTAATCTTCGTGAGTCTGCATCTTCTGATGGGCAGAAGATGCCCTATGCAAAAGTTGTTAACAAGACGCTGGATGAATCCTAAGCTGCACGTAGATGTACAGAAGAGGTTGACAATGACTCAATTTCTCAGAGTTTGGAGCAAATTATATTAGACCTCGTTAAATCATTCATGCCTGTTATCAAAAAGATCATTAGTAATGTTATTACTTCTGTTGTTTCCAATGGATCAATCTAACCAATTTTACATAAACAATTTATCATTCCTCAATTGGAATGCTAACGGGATCCGAGAAAAGAGGGGTACTTTCATCGCATTCTTGGCAAGACATAATATTGATGTTGCATGTGTTACTGAAACACATCTTGTAAATAATGAACCTTTCAAAATAGGTGGCTATGTTTCACATAGAGAAGATCGACAAAATCCTATAGGCTCCGGTGGGGTTGCAATTTTTGTCAAACGACACATTTTACATTACCATACATTTTTGCCTCAACTTAACACAATAGAAGCGGTTGGTATTAAATTGAGTCTTCGAAATGGACTTATTTTGCGAGTTATTTCCATGTACAAATCCCCAAATCGCCGTTTACATGCCCAGGACTTAGACCATCTCTTCCCGGACAACTGCTCAACTGTGATTCTGGGTGACCTTAATTGTAAACGCCGAATATGGGGCTGTCGAACCACCAACCCTAATGGTAACCGCCTTTTACAACACGTAAATGTTTCTGGTGTCATAGTAGCGGCTCCTGATGAGCCTACCCACTACCCTTTCCAAGAAACGTATGAACCAGACATTTTGGACCTCGTTTTGCACAAGAATTTTACGGAGCCTATACTGCAGCAAGTTTTACCTGAACTGGATTCAGATCACTCTCCAGTCGTGATCACGTTTTCTACTCATCCCCAGATAAGTTTGGGACCCCCTAAATTAATAAATGGTAAAATTGACTTTGAAGTTTTCTCTTCAGAATTAGACAAAGGTTTGGCAGACGAAGTAAGTTTACAATCCTCGGATGAAATTGAAAATGCCGTCACACATTTCGTTAATTGCATTCGGGATTCCGTTACAAAATCCATTTCAAAAACGTTCAAAAATAAGGCTTACAATTCCTTCACCCACCAATCAGAATAATGAGACTTATAACAGAAAAAAATAGAATACAACGTCGTTGGCAGAGGCTCAGACTACCGTTTCTTAAGAGACAATTAAATGAACTTACGAGAAGAGTAAAACTCGAGTTGGATGACTTTAGAATTGCAAGCTACAAGAATTACGTGTCTCAGATCCACCCTCAAGACTCAAGTATGTGGAAGGCTACAAAACGCCTCCTTCAGTCTCGCCCTCAAATTGCAACTTTGACCCAGGACAATAACGTGTACGAGAGTGATGCTGAGAAATGTAATTTATTTGCTGACTTTTTTGAGTCTGCCTTCAGTCCAAATGACATTGTGCAACACGATTGTGCTAAACTTGTCGAAGAGACTGTAAATGCCAGTTTCTTGACTGTGGAGCTACCGAAGAGATTTGTTTCGAAGGCTGAAGTAAAGGAGATCATTAGAAAACTTCCTCAGCGCAAGTCACCTGGGCACGACCAAATAACGAACTTAATTTTAAAACATCTTTCAGATAAAGCCCTGAAAATTTTAACTTCTATTGTCAATTCATGTCTCTCCCAAGGCTATTTTCCTGCTGCTTGGAAACATGCGGAAGTAATTGTGATCCACAAACCCGGTAAACCTCAAAATTCTCCTTCAAGTTATAGGCCCATTAGTCTCTTGCCTACTATGTCCAAAGTTTTTGAAAAGGTTATTTTAAAAAGACTTTTGGATCACGCTGACGAGGCGGAAGTGATTCCTCAAAATCAATTTGGATTCCGTTCGAAACATTCTACACTTCATCAGCTCTTGAGAATATCAGGGATAATTGTGCACGGTTTCGAACGGAAACAACATTCAGCCGCTGCATTCTTAGATATAGCGCAGGCGTTTGATACAGCATGGCACAACGGCCTTATCTTTAAAATGCAAAATCATGGATTCCCTAAATATATCTTGAATATAATTAGATCCTTCTTAGACAAAAGAACCTTTGCTGTTAAAATTAACTGTGCTACTTCTTCTACTCAATCTATAAAAGCGGGTGTGCCTCAGGGCTCGATACTTGGGCCTGTACTTTTTAGCATCTACATGTCCGACCTGCCAGATTTACAAGAAGCAACTTTAGCCCTCTATGCTGACGACACTGCTGTCATTTGTCAAAATTCTAATGTTGATGAGGCTGTCACGTCGTTGCAAACATCAGTTGATTCCTTAGTACATTGGTTCGAGAGATGGCGATTTAGGCTCAATCCCAATAAGTGTGAAACAAAAATCTTCTCGCTCAAGAAGTTTACTCCACCTCATGAAATACACATATATGGAACATTTTTGGCTTGGAACCCGGATGATCGTGCTATAAAGTATCTGGGTGTGTGGTTAGATAAGAAACTTAGTTGGAATTTCCATGTCAATGAAAAACTCACTCAAGGGTATGCTCGTCTAGCCCGCCTTTTTCCTCTCATCAATTGAAAATCTTCTTTAAAACCTGCTTGCACAATTTTAATATATTAAACTATAATCAGACCTTTAATTAATATGTATGCCACACCTGTATGGGGACTGTCTATTTCAGCTGCTAAATTGAACAGAATTCAAATTTTCCAAAACAAAATTCTTAGAATTGCCGTTAACGCCCCTTGGTTTGTGCGGAATAACCACCTTCATCAGGAATTAGGTGTTAGCTTGGTGAAAGATTTTATAACTACCTGCAGCAGAAAGTTTGTTGACAATTTGAATCATGTTCCTGGAGCAGTATACTTCAACGTCGGACGTCCAACTGAAAACAGACGTTTGAAACCTAGACTACCACAAGATTTACTTCCTGATCTGAACTAATTCTTTCTTTCCAAATATTTGGAGTAATGTTTTGTTTTTAATATTCTTTTATTGACAGTTTTTCCCTTTCATATGTTCCCGGGTGACTCTAACTAGGGCGAGCCCCATATCGTTAATATCACGTTATGTCAAATTGTTTAGTTATTCATTCTGTGTATAATGTTGAAATTGAACCAGAAATAAATATTTGAAAAAAATAAAAATAAATAAATAATAATAATAAAATAAATAAAAGATGTTCTACAGAGCAAGGCACCTGTGTCAGTACATTTAAAATTAAACCAAAATAAACAGTAGTTCTGCGAACTACTGCTCTGTCCCTAGTTTACTTAACTGCTGAGTACTGTGCTCCCGTGTGGTTGACCAGTCTGCATGTCAGAGATATTGACTATACTCACTAACGTGAATAGACGTCTCATAGCATTGGCAGTATTTGAAACCAATTTACGGTGGCGTGGTACATGAAAGTGCAAGTGACATGATAGGTGAATCGGTATTGCCACTCTTCTTAAACAAGGATGAAACATTTGATAACTGAGGGTTATGTTTATGTTGTGATAGTGTTTTTGCAACTCTACAGATCCAACTGAATAATTATTCAGTTGTAGTTGGAGTCAATGTTGTAATTACAACATTGACTGTGATGCCCAGGGCCGATTTTGTAAATGGGCCCGATGGGCCCTGGCCCAGGGGCGCAAGGGCCAAGGGGCGCAAGAGCCCAAGGGCTTTCTTAGGTTTGTTGGGAGCGCGACAAAGAAAATATTTTACAATTTATCAAGCAGATTTTGACGTTGACGCTATAACCATGGAGCTTCGTACTCCTAACAGTAATAATGATAAATGTTTTGCGATCAGTAGAGGTCGCAGTATACAGCGCGTACTGTACTGTGTAGCACACAAGTGCGGAAAGGAGACATGGCAGGAACATCCGTCCTCCCGAACGGCGCGCCAACGACTAATCCCCACCACATGGGTCCATCTCCCCCTGCCGCACCGCCCCGCCCTCTCTTCCCCCCGCCAAACAGCCCCTACGTGCGCGAGCACAGTTTACTTTTACAATGTGCAACCGCATTATTAGCGGTCGAAAATGAACACAATAAAAACAGTTCTGTCATTGTTTCATTTTGTTGTTATGTTGCGAATTGCCTATGGCATTGGGTTTGTTTATTTGGTGATTCATATCTTCGGAGGAGGAGGGTGGAGGGGCGGAAGGGGGGGGGCGTAAATATCTCTCGGGCCCATAGTGCGTCACATACAAACCACGGGCCTGGTGATGCCTCTGGTACTGCGTACACGAACCTTCCAAATTTTGGTATCCAACAAAATGAATGGATCTGAAGTCTATTCATGTTAGTGTATATAGTCAAAGGTTTTTGAAGCTTATTTAATAATTTTGTTTTGTCATAAATAATAACTCAATTTGTTTTAACTTTTTAGAGACTTGCCATGGGGCTGATGTGTTTTTTTACTACTCTTTCCCTAATAATATTGATGCAAAGAGCAATAAAGTGGAGCCAGCGTCAAAAAAGTTGATTTCAAAGTATATCAAGACATTGACAAAGTTCGCATCTTCTGGGTATGTATTAGACATTTTGTCATTTATTAACTCTCTTAATAGACTATTTTTCTGAACATTGTCAACATTTATTTTTGCATGTTTATATTGAAAAGTTTCAAAAGAATGATACACCATTTTGGGGGTTTATTTGAAGATATGTTACTATTCTTCTTTTAACAAATAAATCCCTACAGTTAAAAAAAATTATGGTACAATCTTAAACCATCAATATATTAATAGGCAAGCATTATGTTTCTTTTCCACCTTTTTTCTCAGCTTGTGCGCAATGTTGGAAAAATCCGCGGATACCATTAGAAAGTTATAATGTCCTGTAGATGAACAGAATGCCATTATAATTCACATCGGCCCTCAGGGCTCCGCCCTACAGGCTTTCAAAGTTTCAATGTTAATCTTACGGGAGAAGGGTACCGTAATTGATTGATTCACTAGACAGCTGATAACAAATGCTAGCAAATCAAGAAGAGCAGATGTTAGAATTATGAACCTTTTAAATCACTAATATACTCAAGATGAACAGAGTGTCTGGTGGAATTTTGACCAGTGGGCGAGCACTAGTATTAATTAATTATTGGAAGAAATTTTGTAAATAAAAATACCGGGTGTCCATAAAGTTTTGCCCTAATTTACGGAAGTCTGAGCTAGCTTGGCTAACAGAAATAATTAGAGCCACACACATCTTGCTCTTCTTTTTCAAGTAAAATTAATCCTATACTATAATATGAGCATTGTCTGAAGGGATGTATGTTCCACGATCCCGAAAACTAGCGAGTAGATTTTGCTAAAAATTTGCATTTAAGAGTGTTTTGGCGTAAAAGTAAATTTAAAAACAGCCTCAATCACAGGAAAAATCAAATTTGTTCTAAATTTAAGTTTTAAAATCGTAATTTTTAACATTGTCTTATGGGTTGCTATTTTGGTAACGAAATAACAACGAAATGTATACAAAAATGAACATCAATGTCTTTTTGAAACAGCTGTTTAATGTGAAGAGGTATAGTTGGTTGTTGATGGAAATTTAATAGCTTTATTAAGATGACACTATATCAAAAGTGAATTAAAACCAACGAGCAGGGCTCGGTCAACCTGGTACTCTAGTTTTTATTACATTAAGTTTGTAAATCCTAAACTCAGCCGATTGACAACAACGCAGTTTACTTATAATAATTAAGTACAAAAACAAATCAGGAATGATGAGTCAGTATGTGATAATTAAGTAACAGTGTGTCCTTTGGAACCACTAATCTCACTCCCAAATTGCGGATCAAAAACGGACTTTTCATGTGTACATTTTAAGGACATGCACCAAATGTAAAAGTAAACAACAGGTCATTTGAAAAGGCATTAAACAAGAGTAGTTTTATGATCACGATTTTCCAGTTTTGAAGGTTTTTTCAGAGATCCAAACATCAGTGAGAGCGAGGTGAATTGGGAGAAAGACTCAGAGACAAAACCTCTTTACTTGGAGATGGGGAGTGAATGGTCCATGAAGGAGGGAGTTCCAGTCAGCAATAGGGCCGAATACTGGGAAAATCTCACCGAGAAATATTCAAATCCAAAATAAAGTTAATTACTAAACTTCTCTTTCTATACTTAGAGGAAGGTGGACAAGTTTTTATGCTTGTTCATAAATTTTTTATGTGTCATATATTTTTATTTGAATAAAAATATGTAAAAAGTTTTGATTTTGTTTTTATTACTATTGCTTAAACATTTTGTGATGTGTTACATGAATATTCTGTATGTTATTAAAATTTTGAATTTAAGTATGTTCATAACTTTTGGCTCACTTGAGAGTTAGAAAGCTAACAACATATGTGAAGGAGAAAGGAAAAAGGGACCTGTTCACGGCAATTTTCAATTTTGAGGTATTCATATTTTTTAATTCCCCATTTAATTCTTAACAATTTGGCGCAAGTCCTGCTTGTCTATGATTTTTTTGTTAAAAATATAGGGCTTTGAAATTACGTGAGAAAGAAAGACCACTTTGAGAAAAAAAAATTTGAAAATTCAAATTAGCATAAAACATTTATTTTTCATATTTAAGAAACGAATTTGGTACCAAAAGAAAGCCCTAAATGTCTTCTTTAATGGGAACACCTATTTTTGTCTTAACTCACAGTAGTTTTCAAGAAAATAATGTTTTTATCGAAGAATGTCGTGAAAAGTGATTAATTCAGAAAAGGGACCTCTTCGCAGTCCTATGTTATTTCTCCATAATGAACTGCAAACTGCCGAAAGTGACCTCTTGGTGGCATTTCCTGGTTTTTAGTTATTAAAAGATGTTCTATATTTACTATAAACTCGTAGTATTTCACCTTGTCGCCGATAGAATTCGTCAGAGTGCAGTTTTCAAACTGTAACATAGGCAATGTTATTTCTCCATAAGCGCGAAGAGGTGCCTTTTCTCAAGCTAGACGTCGACTACTTTAATCATTATTTTGAATGTTTTATTCCATTACAAGTGTTTTGTAAATCTATTTCAACTGGTAAAGTATGAAATGGAGCATATTAAAATACAAACGACCGAAAATCAATAATTTTGAACTCAATCGATAAAACTGTCCATACTGTAATTTTTACTTTTTCCTTCCTCCCTCACGTATAGTAGGGTGAATGCACCAGTTACCAAACATGAAATGAAATGAAATTTTGATTTGTCATTCAAGTTCACATTGTTTGTGATATTTCACAAAAATGAACATATGACACGTCATTATCTTAACATATATTTTTTTATAGGTTACCTAAATAAAGCAGTAATAAAATCAATAAAATTTAATCAAATAATCATATACCTTTTCCTGTTTAGTAAAATAAAAGTCACAATTTACAATTAATTTTTTTTTTTTTAATATTCATCTATGGAATATAGACACATTAATTATAAAACTCATTTAATTTCTTAACAAAAAATTTGAATGATTTTGCTGATTTAATTTGTGCAGGGATGAGATGGTTATATAGTTTCCTACCCATATACAAAGTGGTTTTTTCATGGAGAGCAGCTCTATGGATAGGGAATTGAAGAATAACTCTGTGTCTTATATTATATGGATGATTGTTATTATTTGACAAGAAAAAACTAATTTTTTTAACAAAGATACATAATGGATAAATATACTCGCCACTCGGCATATGAATTGTTAACAATTTCATTTGTAAAAATAGTGGGCAACATGAAGTACGAGGTACTGTGTCAGTTAAAATTCTCAAAGCTTTTTTCTGGAGAATAAAGATACTATCTATAACTGGAGAGCTACCCCAAGCAATAATGCCATAATAACAAGCCTTAGACATAAAATAGGAATGATAAACAGTAAGAGCAGTATTTAGACCGGGTGTTTTATAGATTACTCTCAGCCAAATAATAGTATTTAAAATTATTTATTTAAAAATAAACCTTTTTCAACATCTTACGAGCTTGCATAATATAATCAGGGCGAAGCGCGCACAAGACGTCGTGTCATTTTAATCATGAGTTACCCGAAAGGGAGCATGGTCTGGTGATCTGGGGGGGGGGGGGGGCATGGTCAGGAATAGCATGGTGATGAAAAGTGTGGGAGAAAGGGGGAAGGGGCGGCAAATTTGGTCTTTGCACGGGCGCTAAAAAACTCACAAGCCACCCCAGGAAATATTGTACTGTGGGGTCGTAGATGGTTTGTTTTTCTTGATGGACTATCTCGGGTTGATCCGCCTTGTCTTCGAACCGAACGGTTGGATCAAGAATCACCTCTTTCTGGTTAGTTTGTCAATGGCCAAAATATCAACACGATGATGGGACATGTCTTCCTCTAAACAGTGCACTTCCTCAAAGACTTCAAAAGCCCCTGTGCGTCTCAGGGCATCAGCCAGTGTGTGTCGAATCCAGTGGAGTCTTTCGTTCCGTGTAGGAGTTCACCAAATTTGTATTTGCCCAAGATATGAGAGATGGTCTCGGATGTTGGGTTTGTCTCAGTGCTACATCTGTGGCACTGGAATCCGTCATTCGATCTTTCGGGCACTGCTCTCACAGCAATGGAATTGGTGATCAACTTAACCGATTTGCTGAATTATAACTTGGAAAGGCCTTCCTTGATTGTGAGGAATTTGTTCGTCTTCTCGGCTTTCGCCATGAACTCAATGCCTGTTCCCTTGAAAGGCAAATTCTGCCCCTTTTCCAGCTCCCTTTTCCTCATTGTTTGTCTAATTTTGGTAGCGGACAGGCACAGGGTTCATCATTATGTTGAGCCTTTCTAGGCATTTTCTTCCGTTCACGTTGTAGATCTCTGGCCGACTTCACCAACCCGTCATTTGTGTTTTAAAGTCTCCTAATAATATTGAAATGTGTTGAATGAATTTTGGCGCCTCCCACTCTGCAGGAAAGGTTTCCAAGCCTCTGGCATTTTGCGGCATAGATAGCTGAGTCAGGAATATCCCGCGGGAGCTTTATAATTTCCTTGTTATCTGATTTAATTAGTTTGTCAAGATCAGTAAGAAAGCCCATCACCGGAATCTGCAAAAGCGGGGCAGTCTGTAGGGGATAGATTAGAATTGGCCAAATATTGAAAAATTTTAAGCTTCTGGTCTTCCTTAAGAAGAGGGAGCTATCGACTCTTTTGATTTTGTCCTTGAGTATCTTAGTCACAGACTGACGGTCAAATCTAATTTCATCTTGGAAATTGATTCCGAGGTATTTCACTTCTTGTTGGTCTCAATGCTGTTCGCCTCCACTCCATCCAGGACCAAGATCCTCTCCTTCAATTTTCCCTTTTCTATATTAATTAACTTATTTGAGTTTTCCAAAGTGAATTGGGAGCCCCATAGCTTCAAATTAATTTTGAACGTACCATCCTGTATAGAGCATTTTCTAAGGAGGCGTCATTTCCCAGGAGAACCGTGTCATCTGCGAAGCCCATGATGATCAAGGACTTGAGCCTTTCAGTGACATAAACTTACCAATAATGAAATCGTAGTAAACTGGCCAAAGAAGCACTTGCAGAGGGCAATGTTGTTTCAGACGTACTTACACCCTTAAAGAATAAAAAAATGTAGAATCAATAGAAACAGAGAAATATAAGTTACAGGGTCTCTTTCCGTCACCAAACCTCATAATATGGCCAATTGGTTCAAAATAAGAAAAAAGGTCATATGAAAGGTATGTCCTAATTTGCATATTTACCCAGATATCCACCATTTTGTTTTTTCTACTTAATAATTTTTATTTCGGTTAAGGCACGTTTACACTGCTTACTTGACTTACTGCAGTCAACAACCAAAAGTTTCAACTAATTTTGAAATCTCTGTGTAAACGCAACAGCTAATAAAAGTAATAATTATCAGAAAGAAAGCTATGGAAGCAACCAGTGTACATCGAGGCTGCATGGATAAGTTGGTTTTTAATAGTAAAATTATCAGTGAGTCGCTGTAACTTAATTCAATGTGTTTCATAACATTATCTTATAATTGTGAATAGTAAAATACTGTCGGCAATGTAATTTTTGACCTGAACAACGTTTTCACGTGTGCTCGACCAAGGAAGTAAGGTTAGGATAACTTTTCCTGTTTGAAACAAACCGTCAATTTCGATAATCGATTGATCAAACTATTGCTAGTCATGACTCGCAATCGATCTTGCAAAAGCGGCGACAAGGAGAAAACAAGTGACGGGTCAAATTTGTGTGGTACGTGTAATAATGTGGTGCCAGATGAGTGTGCCATGCTTTGTGATGGCGTTTGCGAAAAATGGTATCACATTGACTGTGTAAATCTCACAAATGATGATTACATTAGTATTAATGACATGGCTGAAAAAGTGAAATGGTTTTGTTTTGACTGTGACGCTAAATTGACAGACTTTTTCAATGCCGAAGGCTCTCATAGTAGAACTAAATATGAACTCTCACAGCTGCGGTCTACTATTGAATCATTATTGAATTCAGTCAAAAGTGTTGCCGAAGACAATGCTAAGCTTAATTCTAGAGTGGACAGTTTAACGAAAGTACAAACAACATCGCAAGTTAAGACTGTAAAAGACTATCCCGTAGTCAGTGAAGACATCATGCCCTCATGGAATCAAGTCGTAAATAGTGTTGGTCGAGGGCGAGGTCGACCAAACAATAACAACCAAAAGCCGAAATACACTGCTTCCTCCATGGCATGCAGTGTCTCCGAGCAACCGATTGTATCGAATACTTCTAACCTCAATTTCTGTGATGCCGATTGTGACATAGAGAAGGACGCCACACTTTGTGATAGATTTACAAACAATGATAATGTTTCTTTCAATGACAATGACTGGAAGGTTGTCAACTATGGACGTAAATCCAATCGTAGGAACAATTATCATACCGGTAGTAATGTGCACAGCAACTCTGAGGAGTTTGTAAATAATAAGGACTCTACTACAAGCCCTAAAAAGACCGTCTCAAAGAATGGGTCTTATACCTCACATGCGAACAGACCTAATTACCAATCCAACCAGTATTTTAAGAACTCAAGACCTAAAGTGATGATTGGTAAAAAAGAGGGACAGTCCAAACTGAAAAGTGTCAAGAAGTTAGCTTGGGTCTTTGTGTCAAGACTTCATCCAAGTGTCACTAAAAAAGATGTTGAAGATTTTGTAAAGGATGGTGGTGTAAACTCTAGTGAATGTGTTGAGTTACAATCCAAATATGACAGCTACAAGTCCTTTAAGGTCGGTATACCTGATGATCAGACTAATAGTGTCCTTTCCCCTGAGTTTTGGCCAGAGGGGACACTAGTTAAGGAGTTTGTTCATATAAAACAAACTGGTTTCCGTCGTAGCACGGTTTTTTTGGGGAAGGAGTCAGTGAGGGAAACAACAACCTAACTAGGCCTACAATCACTGACAACCTCAGTGAAACCGCCTACTTTGGGGTGGCAGAAAGAGACAGTAGGGTGAAAAATTCTCTTGGTTTTGTGTTATTGTCTTTCTTGTTTCTCAACATCCAAGGATTAAGGGATAAAGTTGATATTCTGGAAGATTTGGTAATTAGTAATACCTGTGATTTCATATGTTTATCTGAACATTTTATAAACGACGAGTCGATTGAGCTTTTTAAAATAAAAGGTTTTAATCTGATTAGTTATTTTCAGAGAGATAACCTAATCAAAGGAGGTACTCTGATTTATGCATCAAATAGATATAACTGTAAACTACTGGACATTGACAATTTTACCTGTGAAAAACACTTTGAGGGTTGTGCTTTGTTATTATCGGACTATAGGCTAATTTTAGTATCTGTATACCACACACCAGATGGTGATGAGCTGATATTTTTGGATTGCCTTGAAAGACTTTTATCTGAACTAAATAAGCCTAAATGGTTTAACTACACAATTGTTATGGGTGGTGACATTAATTCCAAGTTTGACATAACAAAGAAAACTAAATCAAGTGAAAATTTTGTTAACCTTCTGAAGCAGTTTAACTGCTACTGTTACAATTTTGAACCTACACGCTTTGATGCATGTCTGGACAACGTGTTCTCCAATGCTGAGAAGGACAGATGTTTCTCTACGGTGGAACCTTTTCATTTCTCGGACCATGAAGCACTGTGGTTTCGTCTCACCATTAGTCAGCCTGATGTCATCGATCACAACCAGCGAGGAAAACACACCCTACGGAGGAGTTTCTCAGAGACAAACTTGACTAGATTTAGGTATGAGCTTTCAAAATTTGACTGGTTGACTGATTTTTCTTTATTAATTCATAATTTTACAAATGTACCTTTACCTTGTGTTACCCTTGCTGAATTTGTTTTTCAATATTTTTTCTCTATTCTCTGTGAATTGATTGATTCTTGTTTTCCAAAAAAAGAGGGTTTTAAAAGGAAATCAAAGCCTATGCATAAACCTTGGTTCAGTGAACACCTTTCAAACTTAAAACAAGAGCTTCTTTTTGCTTATGAAATA
Source organism: Neoaliturus tenellus (assembly GCA_030545055.2). Taxonomy (NCBI): domain Eukaryota; kingdom Metazoa; phylum Arthropoda; class Insecta; order Hemiptera; family Cicadellidae; genus Neoaliturus; species Neoaliturus tenellus. Next base: position 119,657,104 of record CM061536.1, read on the forward strand.
TTTTGCTTTACAGGTCATAAAGTCGACAAAGAGAATTACTATTATCTTAAGTCACAGTACAAAAAAGGTATTAGAGATGCTAAATTGGGATATAATGCAGAAAAAATTGAGGGTGCTAGTAATAAGTGTAAAGCAGCATGGTCAATTGTAAAGGGTTTCAGTAAGCCGGTCATTGAAAAAAATGTTCCAGTTCATGTAGATAAGTTTGGTAAATATTTTGTCGATTCTGTTAATACTATTAGGTCAGAGATAAGAAAATCTAATGTGGCATCTAATGAGTATTTAAGTAAAGTTCCTGTCTGTGATCAGCAATTCCGTTGGAGTTGGGTTACTGAAGCCGATATCAAAGATGTCATTTCTAAACTCAAAAACTCAAAATCCTTGGATATTTATGACATGTCAAATTTTTTAATTAAGCAGGTTAAGGATGAAATTTCAGCTCCCCTTGCCATTATTGTGAATTTATGCCTTCAAGAAGGGGCATTTCCAGGTCAACTGAAAGTGTCAAAACTCACACCCATTCACAAGAGTGGTGATAGGAATAATCCGGCTAATTACCGGCCTATCTCTCTTGTTCCAACTTTAGCGAAGGTCATTGAGAATGTTGTTGTCAAACAGGTGGGAGATCACTTTGAACAGCTCAACCTTTTTTCACATTCCCAATTTGGTTTCAGAAACAGCAGATCCACCGCGGATGCCATTGCGGCGCTGATTTCTAAAATTTTATTTGCTTTTGAAAATAAAGACAGTGCTTGGGTCACCTTCTGTGACCTAAGCAAAGCTTTCGATTGTGTTGACCATCAACTTTTATTGGAGAAACTGTGCCGCTATGGCTTTCGTGGTGTATCGCTCAACCTTTTTAAATCTTATTTGTCTGATCGAAGGCAAATTGTCTGTATCAACGGTGAACAGTCTGCACCTGCAGTCGTGAAACACGGTGTCCCACAGGGCTCAGTTCTTGGCCCGCTATTGTTTATAGTGTCAATCAATGATCTACCCAGCTGTACACCATGTCCATCATACCTGTACGCTGATGACACCACATTTCTGATGACGGGGTCTAGTTTTGAAGTTTTGGAAAATAATATGGAGTTTGTACTGAGAGAGGCCTCAGATTGGTTTTCTGCAAATTTCTTTCTTTTAAATGAAGCTAAAACAAAGAATGTGATATTTAGTCTTAAGTCTGTTCCTGAAAATTTAGAATTAGTTAGCCATGTAAAGTTTTTAGGTGTGTTTTTGGATCAACAATTGTCATGGGCCCCTCATGTAGAATATCTTTGTAAAAAGCTTTCTAGAGTAACTTTTCTTATTTCTCGTTTAATGTTCTATGTTCCATTTTTGTATGTCCGAAATGTGTATTTTGCTCTTTTCCAGTCTTTAATTTCATATGGGATCATTTTTTGGGGAAGTTCTTCCAGAACGCATGACATTCTCCTTGTACAAAAAAAGATTGTCAGGATTATGACAAAGTCAGATAGGCTTGAGCACTGTAAGCCTCTGTTTGTTGAATTAAAGATACTTACTATTGTAAACCTGTACATTTTTAATATTTTGCTTTTTACTTTTAAAAACTCTGACATGTACTCTTTAAGAAGTAATATTCATTCTGTCAATACCAGATTTAAAGACAAGTTGGATGTTCCATATGTTAGGCTACAAAAAACCAGACAAGGTTTTGAAATAATGGGACTGAGGCTAATGAATACATTACCAATGGCTGTGAGAAATCTTAGTTTTAACAAATTTAGAAGTAAGCTTTCAGAATATCTTCTTAAATATCCTTGTTACAATCTTGAAGAGTTTTTTGCCCTCTCAAAAATTGAACTGGCTGAATAATTCTATTTAGGCCTAAGGTATTAGATCTCACTTTTATACCATCCTGGTACAAATTTTTGTAGTTATTAACTGTTTTTGCCTTCTCTCATGCTAATTTTATCTGTGTAAATTTGACTTGCAAACAAAGTGACTAAATAGTTACCATGTAATCTTTTATCTGTGATATACCTGTGCTTAGTTTTTAGTTGTACTTTGAATTTATCTTTATATATCCAAGTTTGAAATGATGTTCTTGTCTATAAAATTTAATTTCACAACAACATACCCCGTGGTAATGTAAAACAAATTGACTTGTCTATGTGTTTTGTAACATTTTAAGACCAATAAATTCTGATTCTGATTCTGATTCTGATTCTTATTTTAAAAAATAAGCCTGCTTTTGCAAAAAAAGAAAAAAGTAAAGAGTTATAAGGGCTGCGTGGAAAATATCCAAAGCCAAGCCACTTCGGCTTAAAAAGAATAATAAAAAATGATAAAAGAGAGGGAACGAAGGAAGTAAACAAACATCAGTGTCAGTGTCTTCTGCTAGGCCACGTGTGATAGGAGATAGGAGCCAACATTAGACTGGGACTGAGCTGGGGCTCGTATTTTCGTTTATTTAGCTTCGCTATGGCTATGTGATTGTTTCGTTGACGTGCAGTTGGTACAGAAGTACATTCTTTATTTACATCGCGTCCTATGATTCATGATTTCTTATCATTCCGTCAGAATGGCTAACGGAGGGGATGTGGAAGCTTTAATGAAGGCAGCCAAAGTCATAGAAGAGCAGGAAAAACAAAAGCTAAGAGGGCAAACTGTAACTCCCAGATGTAGGGTATTTTGCGGTAAGATAATCAAAGGACTAGGCTAACATTTGTGATCAAAGTTCTGGTCCCTATATTTTAATTTATTTGTAGGTATGATGACCTTCATACCTAAATTCTATAGCTCTAACTTGAATAAGACTGAGTTAACAAGTTCACTACCAGCGGGTCAGACGAATCCCTCAGCTTTCCTGTAGGCCTAGACCGTGCCTGCCTAAACTAGCCTCTCTAACCTTTACCCCTAGAAGCGGCCATCGCCAGTGATATGCAATTGTGCAAAAATTGTTTATTGCCGGACACCGGCAATATAGGTCATATTTTTTCCAACTAGGCCTAATATAATACTAATATATTGAAAACAATCTAGAAACGTAGGCCTAATATTATTGATACCATTTTAACTTAAAGAAGACATTCCAAACTTTCATATTCTTATTAAGTATACTGTATACAAACAAAACGGCGAAACTTCGTTATCCGACTCCACCGTTATTATCGATGAGGAAATTTCGATATTGCGATTAAAATTGTGCCATGAAAATAAATCAACAACAATGTTGGGATAAGAAATGAAGCGTAATAATAATCTAACCTAACAATCTAACAATAAACCTCCTTCCCTTTTATTGATACCCAGCGATGTTTATAATAACAATATCAATGGTGTTTGGAATCATTTTTAACGCATATTCCTTCAATACAATAACAAAAATTACTTTTCAGATTCATATTTGGCAGCATTTGTGTGACGCCATTTTAGGTGTAACGAATTCTGCTTCTTCTCGCAATCAAGATAATAAACCTACACAAACAATAAACTTGGTTAGTTTATTTTGTGTTATTCTTTGATAATATTACTCGTAACATTAGCTAAAATTTGTGTTATTTTTAGTTACTTGTTTGCAATATATATGTTTTATTGTAAAAAGGTATGTTTAATTATATTAGAACAGAACTAAATTAGGTGATAAAATCGTAATCGTATCGTGTAATTGTATCATCGATAGAATATCAATATAATCGTAATATCGAAATTTCCACATCAATAATAACGGTGGAGTCGGATAACTACATTTCTCCAACAAAACTAGTAAACTTATCACCAATAGATTGGCGTCAATCGTATTATAATTTGAACAAAATTAAGCACGCACAAATTCCGACTAAAAAACAGGGAAACGTCAAAAAACATGTTTTCATGAAAATCGTAATTTTTGTTATTTTCATCCAATTAGAAAGCCGTTGGTATCATTGAAAAGAATACGGGTTGTTCTTTTGCTTCCATTAGTAACCTTAAACATTTGTCATATGACTTCAGGAATTTTTAAAATTAATTAGCTATAATGTGTGGTGCACAGTTTGGTCAATTTGCTGGAAATACGCCAAATTATAAATGACCTTTTAAAACAATTAATAATGAGTTTGGTGTGTTAAAATAATATGATCTTGTTGCCAGGAGAAAGTTATAGATATTAGTAGTGATTCCCCCCTCTACAGTGTGGCCGGTGGTCTGTGGAAGAAGACAGAATTTGTTGTTTTGCTTGGTCATTCTATCTATTGCCGGTGCATTTCCTAACCCCTGTCAGATTGTTCAAATGACCCGTGTGTGAATCCAACCACTCAAAATGCCTTAGAACTTTTTCTATAGCACATTTCCTTACATATATATGTATTTTGTTGTGTAGAAAGATCTGTAGTACAAACATATGTACAATTAATGACATTATAAAGTAGTTGAAAATGATATAAAACTTTGAGTATAACTAAATCAGGGTTTTATGAAAATATAAAAAATAAGAATTCTAAAACACATTCATTTTCCCTTGGTCCCCCACATCCCCGTTGGTCCCTTGTGAATTGTATTTGTTGCTTCTAGTTCATTGTTTTCTTGTAGGCCCAAGCACAATATCACTAAAATTATTTCCGTTTATACATTGCCTCTAGAATTGAAGTCAGGACTCTGGCTGGAAATAAAATTTAAAATATATTGTTACATTTTTTTAAACAGTTAGACTTTGTAAAAAAACTAAGACCTTTGATTCCCCAAAACCAGAGGAATTTATATGAAGGTTACACTGAAAGGATAACTTAGTAAGCCAACTCTTGACAAAAGAAATCAACTAATTTTCTTTAAATTTAATTTATTTTAATTGTGTACAGATGTCATCTACCAATTATAATTCTTTACTCTGATGATACTAATTCAAATCTGCTTTGAATTTAAATTAAAAGTAATAATTAACTTTTCTGGTAACCTTGTCTTTTCAATAAAATAGTGGTTTACTCTGGCTTTTTTTAGAAAATCGGGGAGAAGTTAAGGAAATACCAGTCACGATTAAAAATGGTGGGGTCCACCTCCAGATCCCTTCCAGTCGCATGACAACCCGGCCTAACTATGTGAAGAATAGGTAAGCTAATTTCTGATGATGAAAAATCCCATTTAGTTCAGTTTCTTCATATTATATTTATATTTTGTATTTATACTTCTTTATATCTTTAACTTATACATTTCAATCTGCAAGCACTTAAATGTATTTGATGTGATCGATAAAGAAGAGGGTTTGGGCCCTTAGAGTCTGAACCAACCTCAGTATAGTATACTAGAACTTCCTAGTAATGAATTGGGTTCTATGACAATGTGTTAGAAAATCCAAGGAAGCCAAATGAAGGCAGTTATTTTTACAGTATTGAATCAATAAACTATCAAGTCACATGATAATTGAAAATTTTTTCTTAAGGGAGACCTTATGTGGCACCTTAAAATTTAAACTGAGTTGGACTTGAATGAGTAGACAGTTGTTTAGTTTTTAGCAACCTAATCATTTTGCGTATCAAATGATCCAGGTAATCTAGAAATAGTTCAAGTCTTGCTAGAACTTCAGATTAAATGGGAAAAAGTTTTTCTGGCAATTTCTCATTTGTCCTAGAATTATCTTAAACATAAAATTAAATGAAGGAAGGTGTACAACATTTTCTGAATTTATAAATAATTAGCTAGATCATTTTCATCAATTTACCTGATTAAACCTGTTTTGGCCCATTGAAAATTTAACTTATGTTGTAAAACTTGACTAATTATACACTTCTGAATCTGATCATTGGCTTTTGACTTGAAAAGATAAATTTAACTCAATATGATAGTGAATTCTATTGTTTAACCCTTCCTAAGGAAAAGGATATTATAAAACTAAGTATTAATTGTTTCTAATTCATGTACGTATTCAGGTCTGTCATCAAAGAAGTCCATGCCATGCGGGAGAAAAAACGGCGTGCTCATCTCAAGGAGTGCTTTGAAACACTCAAGAGGCAACTGCCCCGTTCCCCTGATGAGAAAAAGACTTCCAATCTCAGTATTCTTCACAACGCCATTCGATATATTGCAGTAAGATTCTGCTGCCTTTGATAAGCATGGATTTCTAAAATTTATATGAATTTGAATGATAGAAATTTGCAACTGTATTGAAAAGACAATAAAGGTCCTATATATTATCGTTGACTAAGACCACCTTGATAAAGAAAGAATGTCACTTCTCGAGAATAGGTTTTACCAAGGTTTTGATTCCACCAATGATTTTTCATCCCACACTGTTTTCAACTTCAGCTTTGAGTGTGGAAAATAACACTTTCCCGCTATATATAGTGAGAAAACCCACTGTAGATATTTCCTCACTAGTAGTAATAGTTGGTTATGAATCTTGACACCATTAGCGGTTCTAGGGAAATTAGCCCTAAGAACTAAGATTGATGACGACTAAGAGTATAGTCGTCATCATGACGACTAAGAGTATAGTCGTCATCAATCAGCTGTTCCGATTTATACAACATGTCAACTATAGTCTATTGTTTGTCATTGGAAATCTCTTTTTTCATTTGTCAATATAAAAAGAGTTGAGTGGTTATTTTTGGTTTTTCTAAGGCGATTTTTAAGGTTTGCGCTAGGATCTTGGTAAATGCATTTCAAACCGTGGCCATGACATCGGCCACTACTTTTACTTACTCAAGTTCACATTGTGCTTCGGTTGTTAGGTTAAGTTCGTTACTGTATTCCTAATTATGTAAAAAATGGTTTCAAAGTCATTCACAGTATAACACATGCACTTAATCACTTGTCATATCAACCGTGACTACTGTGTGACAGAAGGATGCCCTTGGAGTTGGTATTTATTGCTCCCGGCCATCATCAACCTGCCTGTGGTCTAATTAGAAATGTTTCTTCGGTATTATCTAACGTGTTTTTTATTAGGGATTTAAGACAAATTGAGCAATAAAATACCTAACCTAAGCACTGCATTGCGCTGTAAACTACCGGCATCTCTATAACCAACAAATTACAAAGAGTTAAATTACAATACAGTAGAAACCCTCACGTCCAGCCTCAGATGGTTCAACCGCGGTATTCCGGAAATGAAATGTTCAGCCCCGGGTGTTTCCCATGGAAAAATAGACATCAGTCAACTTTTTCAACTTTCTATCACTAAAATAGTTCAATTGATGAATACTCTATTTCGGATGTCTTAAAAACTTAGTGTTAGTGTTCTATTTTCGATCGTTATCTTTTTGCTGGGTGTTTCGCTTACCTGATCGTTGATGTGACACGGAAGTTAGGTCATCAGACAGATTCTGTTGCTATTATGGTGCCATTTATATGTTAGAGCTTGAGTTGACAGAAGACCAGTATTATTGTTTATTAGCTTACCCGGCATGCTTTGCAATATCAACCAAAGAAAGTTTTTGCTCTTCAGGTAAGCTCGTTCGCTACGCTCAGTCGCTGTCATGTTCAGCTTGTTCGCTACGCTCTCACTCGCCGTAAGTCTATAATATCCTTAAGTTTTGTTATTGCTGATCTCCCTGCAATCCTTTAAATGTGGACATTTGTTTGTATAATTAATATTCCTAAATGTAATCATATGTTCCAGTACAAAAATGTTGCTTCCATAAGAATAACTTAGTAACTTGAAGAAGTGTGGCGCGCACCCCTGTGGTATTTTCTTAGTATTTTCTTTCATAAGAACCTTTTTCTGACAGTAACAAACACAACGAAAAAAGAATTATTAAAATCGGTCCAGCCGTTTAAGCGTGATGCCGTGACCAGAGAAATAAGGATTCTTTTTTATAGAGATTAAATGCAGGTCCATCTCTAGCGACTGCTTATCCATTTCTGATCGTCATTTCGGCGCTACAACGTTTGAGAGGGAGCAAATCATGATGGTTACAAAGTTGATACATAGCACTGATTGGGCATGTATGATACCCTTCATTGTTAAATACATCCTTATAGTTCATTGTTGGAACGCACATATAATATAGGTTTCTGTTTATCCTGTTTGATAAACCGCCAGTTAATCCGGACGTTTTGAAATCCGGTTGGTGACCCAAGGGGGCCGGATTTGAGGGCTTCTACTGTAGTTATGCAGATCACATGTCTATAGTTATACCAATCACATAGGCACATACCTATATAGTACATATAGACCACATTGGCTGCTATACAGTAGCCATGACGGAACCAAACAGATTGAAAGGTAGTAGTGTTTTTTACCTGTCTTGGTATATTCAGACTTTGGAGAGGGAAGAGAGAGAATTTGAGCATGAGATGAAGAGGTTAGTGCTTGAGAAGATCGAGTACCAACAATATCTGGCTACTCTGAAGAAGGAGTTGACCACGCAGTGGGAGCACAACGATGTCAACATACTGCTGACGGAAGTGGTGGAGCTGGTGCCACGAAGAGCTGGTAAGTGTCAAGGTCTGTAGAGGAAGAAGCGTAACTTCTTCCTAAGGTCAGCTGAATAGCTTTTTTATGTGTTCCGGATATGAAGTGTCAAAACTAAAATGGAAGTCAAGTTACGTTATAATATTTACCATTACACAGCTGATTGAAAAAGAGAATGAAGCAGTCTTGCCACGGGTTCGATATTTATCATAACGACACCATATTACTCTATTTTACATTTGGATTATTAGTTAACAACAAACCATTTGGTAGTGACCAAATTAACAATTACCAATCTAGGTAAACTTAAAACTATAAATTCTTCCCTAGTTTGCTTTGAAATTCCTTATTTTAGTAATAGTTGAGACAAAAAATCCCCAACACAAAGAAGAACGATTGTTGTTCCCTGCAGCGTTGGCAACAACACATTTTACTCTTTGCAGGTAGCAAAGAGTAAAATGTTGAATTTTTAACACTTTTTTAACCGACAAAACCTCTGTGGCGACATCCACGGATGTCGCAGAAAGTGACACCATTGCTCTTATGGGATGTAGCTCACCTTGGCCCTGGCCTACAGTTATCTTGGGTAAGTGTTGCGACTAGACACCATCACTGAGAGGGCCCCCAAGTAAATTAATTGAGTTTTAATCCTAATGAGGGTGCATGAAGTGTGAAACATGAGGGAGAAAACATAAAAGTTAAAGAAGTACATTTTTATGAATTTCAGTTTGAACTTACAGTTAGTTGCCCATTGATAATTCTTTCTTATTAGTCCAGTTGACATGTGGGAACTGGACGAAAATGAAATAGTCATCTTCTTATTGCACGAGTTAGGAGATTCAGTTTTGTGGCAGTCTTGAGAGTGTCTCACCATTTTAGTTAAAATGGATAAGTTGTCAGTATAGCGTCATGTTTATTAAAAAAATTTATCACTACACCAAAGTGGGTCTTACTTAAGAAACTTTAGTAATGGTTGAAATGATATTTTTTTTTAATCCAAGATAAAACAGTTTGATAATATGTGTCCATGCATTCAGAACACCAGAAACATTAAAAATAAAAAGCCAAAATCTTCTTTAAGAATAGTGAAAACACCCAAACATTGTCATCGTGAAAACTTCTGGAATCAGCTGTTGACCAGCATCCAGACAAGCACGAGGGCTTAAACTGATGTTTTGTATGTTTCCACTACTCTTAGGCCCGGTTCACACGAGCGTCAAAATACACTGCGTTCACGCTGCCTCGACGCGGCGTCCCCGGTGCACACGAGCGTTTACGTGTGTACTGTTCCATTTGAGTACATGCACTGCTCAAACGCCGCTGCAAAATAAATCTGCATCAACGCAAACGCAAAACGCTCGTGTGCACCGGGCCTTACAAGGACGGTTTAGCTATTTATGTTTATTATTTATATTTTTATATATAGTTATGAGCGATGGCTTGTGGATGCGATATTCCCTGGTGGGGATTAACGTCCGCACTAGTGAATACTAGTTCATCCATAAGTACCATCCTCATAATTAGACCAATTTGTATATGGGAGGTTGAAATTGTGGTTCGGATCCCACGTTAAAATGTAGGTCCCTAGATACCATTGGCTGTTGGGCTATGAATTAACAGTCCTGTCTAAGGAGAATGTTGGCCTTAGTCAGTAACAAGACTACAAGATCGCGTCACAATCATCCTACACTCATCCCTCATTCATACTTGGCTTTAAACTACCTATTGAGTTAGGTCGCCATTTCAATAAAGGTATTAAAGGTAAGGTATTAAAGGTATTTCAACTGTTTCTATTGTTCTGAATGCATGCTCACATCTTAACAAAGTGTTAAGCTTGGAATGATGTCATTACGTCTGATATTAAAGTTTTAAATTAAGATCCGCATTGGTGTTATGATCAAACTTATTTTTTTTTAAGAAACTGTCTTATACAAAAACATGATGCCATACTGACAAACTTGTCCATTTTAACTAAAATCGTAGGGCACTCTCAAGGCAGTGACCTAACTTGTCTCCCTAACTCGTGCAACAACTACACAGTAACCATTTCCTTTTCTTCCACAAATCACTCTGTATAATTAAAAATAAAATATGATGGAAACTTAATCATAACAAAGTTGACTATGATTTTTTGTATTGGAAGATTCAGTAATCGGAAACATAAAAATGGAATTTTAACTAACATTGAAACCGAGCAAAACTGAGCATAACATACTGATATGTCTTTTATTTCATATATAAATGTTTTTTTAAGTGAAGAAAACCACTACATAAAAAGGATACTCATGTTTAATTTTTTAAATATAGTCTTTTATTTCATATACCTACCTAGATCTTCTAAGCGTATTTCAGGGCAATAAAGAATAAATGATATAATAATAAATTTTATTCCGCTGACAAATTTACATTGTATGGGAATTTACAAAATGTCTTTCTATCTGTTTCACAATTTAAAACTCACAATTCCGGATTTTTCAACAAGTTAATTCATTGTTAATTCATTGAATATTCTAAACTTTTTCAAATCTTTCAATTAATTTTAATTGATTTTTACTTCTTTCTTCTTCTTTTTTCTTATTTTCTTTTTTTTCTTCTTTCTTCCATATGTGTAGAAGAGTCTGGTTTCTTGTGTAGATTGTACCGACATAGATCAACTAATTCATTTGACAGGATCATTAATTAAAACCTTAATGAACTAAAGCAGCTGTTTCCATTATTGGACCTTCAAAAAGCTACAAACTTTTATCAGGATTGAATCAACAACCTTAAGATTAGTATGCTAGCTCTATCACCACTCAACTTCCCTCCTACTTAAAAGAACTACCCCTTGTTCTTGTCTGTTAAAAAGTTTGAAATATTTTGTAATTCTCAAACTAATATAAATTTTGAATATAAATTAGGTTAAAATTTTTCCTTTTGCAGTTTGTAAATATGTAATGACACTGCTAATGGATTCTACATTGAGAATAACACGACATGAGTGTCTTTTTGTATTTTATTAAAAACAGCATTGTAGAGTTCATAAGCTTCTAGATTCGACTGTTTTCCAATGTCCAGTTCAGTAAACATCAGTTTAACAGGTTTACTCCCCATTATGTAATTGGTCTGGATGTATCATACCAGCACTCAGTGAGATTGGACAGCGGAAAATCGATCTCTAGTTATGATCACCAGTTATGAAACTGTGTAAAATGGTAGCGAATACGATTGAATGGTGTAATATAGCTTGTAAATGAAAATCAAATCTTAAATCACAACAGAATTGTGTCTAATGACTGTAAATCCTTGCAATACAAAAGATTTTGATTTCTTGCCATTTACAAAAAAAAAATCATTAGCTTATTGTCCTAACAGAATATGTTTGAAATAGACGGATTTTTTTAGTAGTATGGATTAGAATGGTTATGACAAATGGTTTTTTTATGATTTTGAGATAAATTTTGTATGTTTGCAGATGATCTGATTAACGGGAGGGTAACAGAGATGGGCAGTGACGAGGAGCAGGTTAGGACGAGCACCATTTACAGCAGCACCTCGTCCCATGTCTAGCGCCTCCCCCCTCCACTTTGCTGCGGATCACCACACGCAGGTATGTCACCAGGTGTAATGTTGAAAAAGAGGGTTATGACAGATGAGCCAAGCTATGTCCCTTGTAGCTTGACAATGGTCAAAGTAGCCACAATGCAACTTTGCTACAAGAAAATATGGAACTGTTGACGAAAGCACAGCTATATGAAAATACCTCAGATGCAGAACAAAATTCCCTTAAGATTGGATTCAGTATATAAATTGGTTACATCAAGATCGGCCACGTCATGAAGCTTGGTCATATCAGAAAACTCGGCTGCCGCAAAAGGTTTAACCTCATAAGAAAACTTGGCTACAGAAAAAAATTCGGCTGATCCAGAAAGCTTCTACAGCAGAATTAACTGTAAATGATTATACTGCGTACACGATTATGCACAGGATGTTCTGTGTAATTTTATTTCTTACAACAGCTCCATCGAGAAAATATGTTTCCAAGATAATCAAACTGCAGAATATCAGTTGCTTGTGACGATAGATTGTATATTTTATGTCAAACAATAGGTTGACCTTAACACATTCGCTATAAATACACACAATTTATGTTGCTATATGCTGAATTTCCTCTTTAGCGAATTTCCCTATAGGGAATACGCTATTACGGTAGTAGCCATGGTGAGACCTAAGCCCGGGACCACTTTACTTTTTCATTTTGAGGTCCCCAGAAGCTAAAAACACCGTTCGTTCATTTTCATAAATAATTATTTAGCTGGTATAAATAATTTATTTATACCAGCTATGCATCTTTTTAAAAAAAAACCACGAACAGTTTTTGTCGAGAAATCATGAGCATCCGTACAATACCCGAAATAGAGATCTTCTTCAATTCCCCATCTACAGAACTGCACTTTTTGAAAAATCCCCTTGGTATATAGGTAGGAAAGTATTCAATCACCTCCCTAGTCAAATTAGATTGGAATTAGGATGACTATGTTTAAGAAACTGACATTGTGTCCGTACTCTGTAGAAGATTTTTTTCTAGTTGACAAAGAAGATTTTAAGTTTCATTGTGTTTTGTTTTATTTTGAACATTTAGTTTTCATTTTGTTTAAATTTGTTTTGTATCTTTTGTGATGAGAGAACCACATTATCATTTAGTTTTTAGACTAGACATAGATTAAGACTTTTATGTATGACGTGTCATATGTTTACGTGTGAAGAAATCACAATTATGTAAACTTTGTGTGATGAATAAACCATTTCATTTCATTTCATTAAATAAAAATAATTTACTCAGAAATATAATGCCATTAAATATGTTATATTTCCTTGTAAAGATTATTAATTATATAAGATAGCCACAAAGTTCTTTGATGTTGAAACAATAATTCTTTGGAAATTCGCTGAGTACGCAGGTCTGCTGCGACGGGGGTATTTTGTATTTTCACTTACTATTAGGTGTGAGGAATCAGATTTAGGTGAACTGAGGTCCTTTGACATAAAAACAGGGATTTTCTGCCATTTGCGTTGTTTAAATATATACCTGCTCTTGGCGTTGGTCTTCCTCACAAACGCACACAATAATTCCCCCATTTTTGCAATATACAATATATCAAATAATGGTAAGAACAATCACTAAAAAATGGAACATAAAAGTTAAAATATATAAATTAATATACAAAAAAAATTATAAAAATGGCGGAAGCCGGAAACTATCAGTGCAAAAAAGTCATAAAATATCTTCTCCATGAGCGAAAACAGTAGCAGCAGCACATCGTCCAACTGCTCTCCCCACACTGGTTCCATTTGTCAACAATAACACAGCGTTGTACTTTTACAACGCTAGCTCCTGGCACGGAGTAAGCACGTTGTATAAATACAACGCTAGTAGTGAATGTGTTTTTTTTCTCTCTTTGGCGGGGCCAGGTAGTGATACCTTTCTCTAACTCGGCCTAAAAGGCCTATTGTAGCACCCCTATTGTCTGTCAGATAAAGGCTCTTTGCAAAGCCTAACAGCTGGTTGATATCCATCTCCCTTATTCCAGTTGGCTTTAATATGGCCTTTAATATGACCTGTTAGCATCCCTATTAAAAGACTGATTTCCCTTTTATTTAGGCTGAGCAGCTCCTTCCACTTCTTTTTAAAAGGTTCAATCAGTATTTTTGATTGTCTCGCACCTGGGAATTTGTTCCAGGCTTTCTGTTTTTTACCTTTCTCCCAGGATAGGATTTTGTTTTGTTCTATGCACAGAGGGACACCACAGAAGGGCTCAGGTCTTATAAGTGTTCATCCAAGCCCTTTCTTGCCAGGGCATCAGCCTTTTTGTTGCCTTTGTGCCCAGTATCAGGGCCGCCGAGAGGGGGGGGCAGGGGGGGCAGTTTGCCCCGGGCCTCAAGAGACAGGGGGCCTCATCTTCAGGCGTTTTTTATTTTTTATTTTTTCATCTATTGTAGCAAAATTTAATCTCCGCATAGGCTATGTAGTAACACCATGTATTTTTGAAGACCTATCTTCTAACCATAACAAAGTATAGCCTATGACCTTATATACAGGCCTATCAGCCTGTATGAGTCTCCGTGGTTTTAAGCTCTGTGTCGGTGAACAGACGCCGCTGCGCCGCGCCCGCCGCCTTGTGCTGTGCCGGTATTTGACAGCTATACCATTGCAAAAATATTATATTTTGCAACCGATCCTTCACGGCTTCGACCACTTCTGTGCTTCAACTAATTTTGTTGTGTTGTGCCTGCGTTTGTTGGTCCATTCAAGTATATAAGATAGAAGAGACATATAAGATAAAAGTGTCTTAATAATGTCATAAATGGATTTGCCATAGTGAAGGCAAGAAAGAAAGGTTTATGATGGTACTTTCTGTGAACGCTACTTAGTTTTGGTTAAGTACCAACACTGAATTATCTAATGTCCTAGGGGTGAAGTTGAGGGTTAGTCTTAATTAAATAAGACCTTGCGTAGTTCTTTCAATTTTATAAATTAATTATAAAGCAAAAGCAACTAATTATAAGTTCAAAACGCGTTTAGTAAACAAAAAAAAGTAATTAATTAACCATTTAAAAATCAAATGCATTTTTATAATTTTTACTGTAAGCTTAGGCATTTCAAAATAACCTACTTAAGTTAGGCCTAAAACCACGCGGTAGCTCTCCAATAAGCACTCTCAAACCCAGCCAAAGTGCCAGATTTATCTAATTATTTAGGTCTACTGTAAACCTAAGTACATTTATCCTAGCTATATCTTAGAATAATACAAATAAAATATTTATGAATCACTTAAGAAAAGAAAGCAAAGTGTGTGCATAGATACAAAATAAATATCCAAAGAAATAAAAATAAAAAGGTGTAGCCTATATTGCATTTGGTTCGAACACAGACGGCGACGGGCAGGGATTCACCGACCGGTGTGGGAGGGGAGGGGGGGAGGGGGGCCTCACACTGGAACTCTGCCCCGGGCCACAAAATTTCTCTTGGCGGCCCTGCCCAGTATCAGCCTAGCTGTACCTGGTTGTGCCCTGCCAGTGCTTGCAGCCTTTCACAGTCTGTGAATCTATCACAAACGAGTCTAGTGCTTTTAAAACAGCTTGGCTATCTGAAAGGATAAGTATTCTTCCTCTCCTTAGCCCTCTAGCCAGAATGTTCCATGCACAGCATTCAATCGCTAGGATCTCTGATTGAAATACTGTTGCCGTGCTGCCTAGGGCCTGTGAAATGCTGGTTCTATTGCTATACCAGCAATCCCGTCCCGAACTAAAAATCCATTCCCGTCCATCCCTATTCCCATGTAATAAATACTGTTTTCTGAGATTGCCGATGAATGATGGATGAGGATAATAGAAGGTTCTTGTTTCTGGTATTATTTTAATGTTCAGTTTTTTAAGTAGTTTCAATTTTTTTATCTGTAAATACCAACTCATGTTATCTCCAATGTGACATCAAACTTCATAATAGTATGTATTTATCACAGAAAGAGTTTCCAAGCTTATCAATGTTTTTTTCATAAACTTCTGTGAAGGAGGGATGTAATTAGGGGCAAGGAATCTAAAATAAATGAAGGCAAGGTAGGGGTCAAGACATTCAACGCACTCTATGCACTAAGTGTTCTTTTGCACCAATGACATCACAATTTACTAATACTGGCAATGATAATGATGACGTCATAGGTGCAAAAGAACTCCTAGTGCGTAGAGAGCTTTGCGTGTCTTGACCCCTACCTTCTCTTTATTTATTTTAGATTCCTTGATTAGGGGTTTTTATTAATTAAAATAATATACATTTTGATATTGTAGTAGAAGGGCTGTGCGGGTTACAAAAGTCAAGGTCGGGCAAGTGTACTGGTGGGTTGATAAACACAAGGGTCGTTGCTCTGAAGGTCGGTAGAAATGTGATATTGACTCTTTGGGACCATATTTTTAATTCTCGTGATAAAGAGTTAGTTAAGAGTTGTGAGGTTAAATTATTTATTTTAGTAGAGTTCCTAAGCAAAGATTGTTCTTATTTCAGTTGTGTGTTTTGTTATACATTTTAAAAGGACTCTTTATTTTAAGGTTTAGTGGTAAAAATAAAATAATACCTTTTATTGGCTAAATCACACTGCCTTGAGAACATTTGCCTAGCTCGCACAACCAGAGTTAATGATTGTAAAAAGTATTGTTCTGTAATTGTAGGTTCGAGGATTGTTTTAATTGAGAAAGATTGTTTTTTATAATTGCACTAGAGTCGAGGTTTCGTTTTATATTTGTGTAGATAGATTTTTTTTTTTAAATAAAAGAAAGGTCCGCTCAAACACGTGCATTTGTTATCAGTGGAAACCCACATGATCCCAGCTTCTCATGCAATAAAGCTACGCTCCCAAAGTAGTGACGTGCCAGGTTTTGGTTCGCCACACTTCTTGGTGGTGTAAATTTCATAATTTTACTTATTTCTTTAATGTTTTCAATACTTCATATGTCAGTTTATTAGCCCCCTTAAAGTTATACCATATTTTACCAGTGAATAGAAATAGCCATAGTATAATGATAATTTGATCTCAATGCTTACACAGTGAGTTAGACAGCTCATGTTGCTGCTAGAGCCCTAATGTTCCAAACCCACAATGTGTTGTGGAGGAGTCCAAATAAAAGTTGACGCATTGTGTTGCAGGTGATGACGGCCCCGATATTGAAGAGCATCAGGCAAGTGCCGCCCTTGATTCGCCTGGTAAAGCCCACCACGGTCGCCGTCGGTGCTGCCAACACTCCCAAGTGACCACTACGTACAAGCGGATTCCAAATATTTATATTGTATTATCCATAAAGCGAGGAGTCTACGTAAATACTGACTCCTAAAGTTTTGTAAGTGCATCGAAATCTAGTTTCGAGGACATTTTTGAATTATTTATCTGTTATTATGTGATAAGAAAACTTTCTGTGGTTTTGTCACCTTTCAAATTTCATTCACCATCCCATAAATAAATGATAGTTCCCCCCACCTAAAAAAAATCCTCAATGCTGTCAGAGTTGTTCAATGTGCAATCGAATTGTGTGGCAAAAAGGCAAATTTAAAATTTACTTGACACCCCAGAAGCACTCGTGGATCTGACGGTGTGTTTGATGGGGCTAGTTACTATCACATACACTCCTTAAACAAAATTTAACCCTTCCAGGACTAAAAACATAATGTTTAATGTTATGTTATTATTTTGCTCAAAATAATTCATATGTTATAATAAAAATGTTTTTAGGGCTGAAATAATTTTTTTTAAACATGTTACAAGAAAAATACAATTTGAGAAGACGGATATATCTGATTTTAGCCCACAAAAAAACTTAGGTAGAAGTATATATCCGTCCACCGCCCAGAACGACAATCAAGAAAAATATGAAAACTGCTGATAATTTCGAGTATTTTTGCGGGCAGAGGACGGATATATCCGTCTATGTCATTTTGTTGTTATATTTACTTCCCATTATAATATAACAACAAAAGAAGATTCTAATTAAAAAAATAAAAAAAAACAAAAGCTAAAAAATCCATGGACTAAAAAGATTGTGCGTTTGGTTCATCGTTCTCTTCGCCAGAATCATTTTTTATACAAGTCATTTTCACTGCCGAATATGAAATCACCTTCAGATGCACCTCTATTTAGCATTCCTATAACATCTTCAGAAGAATTTGGGTCATTAGGATTAATCATTTTGAAGTAAAACTCATATTATGTCAATAAAAAAAAAATGTAAACAAACACTCACTGTAATGTCCCTGCGCAAACTGACAATTTCGCGTTACATATGTGTTGTTTAGGCGTGAAAAAGCTGAAAAAATCACGGGACATAATCTTGCCAACTGTAAAAACTAAATAAGACGGACATATCCGTTTTCAGCCCGGACCAGAAATTAAGTTCGACGGATATATCCGTCAATACCCTGTGAAGGGTTAATCTTAATTGTTTACCTTATGAATGAAACATATTTGACTGTTATTAATACCTTGTAATAAAAGGGGAAAAATGAATACAAGAATAAAACTAAAAATTTTAACTAAATTGACATGTATTTGCACTGCAGCTCAACAATTCTCATTAACTAATAATAGTGCACTGATATCAAGAATGACACTTGGTTGAAGTTATTATTTACAAAGTAGTATACAAGGATGTGACCGGTTCAGTAGCTTCAAAATTAAAAAATGAATTCAAGTATTCACTAGACGATGTTTTTTCTAACAACAATAAAGGTTTAAATACCTGTTGTATCGTCTAGTGATCCAAATTAGTAGAACTGCGCTACAGCTGTTTCGAAGTCAATGCTTCATCTTCAGGCAAATACAAAACGTAAAACTACATGTCACATATATTTCCCGTGAGGGTCGTCAAAATGATAAAGTTCAACACAAAACATAGAAACATTTTAACATTTTAAAAACACTTGGCCAAGTTACACATATCCGCCCCGCACAACGAGTAAGTCTAGACTGCGGCGCGTGTCCTTGGTTATCACCTGGAGCCTAGCCCTTATCATTTTTTGTTGTGTACTCTGATATCTACTGTCCGTCTCCATTATGGTGATGGCAGTGTCATAAATTAAATTTGATTTGAAGGATACTTGGTCATTTAAAATTTTATCAGGTTCTATTTTTGTTGCTCTATATATTTGAAATGAAATTCTTCCAAGCAGTCTAAAAATTGTCCTTTTTCACATGGATTAAGGATTTTAAGATTATTTAAAAAATCGGTATAATTATGTTTATTGTCAATGAGGTGAGCTGCAAATGTGGATTTTATATTTTATTGTTTGACAAAAGTAGGTGGTAAATGTTCCTTAAAACGTTTTCTGAACGATCTGGTGGTTTGGTCTATATAATATTTGTGGCTTTTTTTTTTAGTGTCTCACAGCCTCTGCCCTGTGAGGGACAGTTGGGACAACACCTTGTCTCAGTTTATTCCAAAGTAATATTATTTGGGGACAATTTACTGCACTTCTTGACCTATGCACTCCATGAGCTTATAAACGTGTTATTATTTTTTACTTTATTATTATTACCACCAAAAGATCAGCAATTTTTTTCTTTTTTAACCACAATAGACAAATGCCATATATTAGTTGCCACTTGATAAAGGAAACCCCCAGAATGTTGGCTACATTCAATCAATCAATCAAAATAATCTTTATTCGTAGTTGCATTATAAATACAAAGAATAGAGTCACAGTCTTAACATATTACACATATAATACATGCCCTTAAATGCTAATTCAAATGTACAATACAGTTTAATTTAATTTTATCACATTTCCTTTGCCCTCATAATTTATAGCTTATTCTCTTTGAACTCTTCAATGGAGTAGAAAGCCGAATCAGACAAATAGGTCTTGGTTAATCTCAGAAATTTGGTTCTACTTGGTTCTAATTTAATTTTTTCAGGCAAACAGTCAAAAAACTTTCTTCCTGTGTACCCAGTGTCCTTTTCATATAGATCTAACTTATGTTTTTCAACAAAGCGATGATTTCTTGTATTGTATTGATGTTTCTTATCTTCTAAAATTTGATTATTGATAAACACAAACTTAATTGTTTCAAAAATATATAAACTGTAGACCGTTAAAATATTCAATTTGGAAAAGAGAAATTTTACTGATTCAGTGGGTTTTAATTTAAAAATAATTCTTAAAGCCTTTTTTTGTTGGATCAAGATTTTATCCATATTTTTTTTTGTTTGTAGCACCATAAATACTTATTCCATAGGCAATATGTGAATGTATTAGGGCATAATATATGACTTTTAGGCTTTCTTCATCACATTGGTTTACCATACGCCTTAAGGCATAGAGACCACTGGATGTTTTTCTAATAATGATATTTACATGATTGTCCCATGTCAAATTTTCATCAATGGTCAACCTAAGAAATTTTGTGTCTTCCACTTGTTGGAAACTTCAATCATCAATGTCAACTGTCATCATCAATAAAAATATTTGGGAACAATTTAGCTCTAGCCTGTCTTGTACAAAAGGATATAAAATTTGATTTGTTTGAGTTTAAAAACAAATTTTTCTCATTTAAAAATTCTTTTATCATAGATAGCCCAATATGAGATGACACTTCGATGCTATTTTGGGTTTTACCTGAAACAATAATGTTGGTGTCATCAGCATAGAGACACAAAGAGTCGCCTTCCCCCCATACTAACCCAGGTAACCCTTTTAAGTAGCACAGAAAAAGGAGTGGGCGCAAAATGGACCCCTGTGGAACACCATGGTTTATTATCCGTGACTGAGATCTATGTTTTTCCTTGTAAACTATTTTAAAATTTTTGATTTCATGATAATGATCTACTTCAACAAATTTTTTTCTACCTTCAAGGTATGATGTGAACCATGAAAGTTCCTCATCCTCCACTCCCAAAGAGTAGAGTACTTCAATCAATTTTTTGTGAGATACACTGTCAAAAGCTCGAGTTAAATCTAAAAAGATACCAACCACCTTATCTCCTCTATCTATAGATTCGAAGATGGTTTTAATGAATTCAATGCCTGCAGAAATCGTAGATCTGTTTGACCTAAAACCATGCTGTTGAGGATCAAGTAAGTTATTGGTTTCAAGATAAGAAATAAATTGATTTTAAACTACTTTTTCAAATACTTTAGAGAATACTGGTAGAAGAGAGATTGGCCTGTAACAAGTCACATCTTCTCTGTCTCCTGTTTTAAATATTGGAATCACCTTAGCAATTTTCAATGCTTCTGGAAATCTTCCGCACATCAAAGAAATATTTACTAAATGTGTCAAAGGTTTAATGATAAAAGGCAGTGCCTCTTTTACTACCGTGATCGGTATATCATCGTATCCTGGAGAATATTTGTTACAAAAAGAGTTAATTACTTCTCCTATTTTAATCTTTATCATTCAATCTTTTATCTTTCAATCTTATCATTGTGTTCTTTATTTTTACTTCACCACTTATGAATTTTTTATTAGTTTAAAAGTGCACAAATTTACTATTGAAAGCTGAGCATTTAATGAAATCTGGTTCAAGGCAACGTGACTATATATATTTAGAAATAGATAATGAAATGTCCCTTTTTTAACTATGTAGCTTCTATTAAATTCCTATTCTTTATGACAGTGTCAAGGCATGATATAATTAAGAATAAATTATACAGTTATTATTTACAAGCCTGAAGGGCCACAAGAGTAACACTGCTCGCTGTTGGTATTTGAAATGCCGGAAGGGCAAAAATATTTTTCTGCTAATATAAACAAGGCTTACTCATATTAACAAATTAAATAAAAATCAATGGAAGGTTGACCACTGAAATAAATACTTAACTACAACAATATAAACAATAACACGATTAACACTTACCAAATATAACACATACACGACATGACAGGTACAGAATTACAGGTGGCGACAAGGAAGTTACTTTTAAACATTGATTTTATTTTGTGTACGATGGGCTTGGGGTGTCAGCGTTATTTAAAAAGAAAGCTAAACTTGAATTTGTTTGAAATTCAAATTTTGGAGTTTAATGAGTTGGACCAATGTGAAGCTACCGACGTGGTTCAGACACGCTTGAAAGGTCAAAAATCTCTATTTTCTTTCAATTTCTTTTCGCCCAGATCAACAAAACAGCATTTGTTTTAATATGGACACACTACTTGCAAGATCTGCGTTTAATATATCGCGACGGAGCTCACTCACATTTCAAATTCCAAAATTTGACACTCAATACGCCCTAGCACACACGCGCACCGGTCCACGATCGAGCAGGAAGTGCGGGCGAGTCGTCCCCCTTCCCTACCCACCTGGTTATTCTTATCAAAATCAGTTTGCAAAGACCGTTGGTCGGCGGACTTTGAAATTGTTGTGCGAGACGACCCCTATTGTCATTAAAGAGGACAGAAGGGGTCGTATTAATTTGTCATTTTATTACCCGTCTAAATATTTTATCTTATACTTTTGATGTTAAACAGTTAATAAGTATGAAATTTTACCTTAGGTATTTGTAGCCCAGTGAAAGTAGGTAGCAAATCTGGTTTCGAACCTCCAGAAAGTTGCTGATATCTTGACTCTAAATTATTTCCTACAGCTCTTTTTATTTAAACTAATTCCATATTGGGTGGGGGTTGGGGGGGGGGGGTTTCTCTAAAGTTGGTTTTTACCATACATTGAAATGAAAGGAATAAGACAACTGTATTAATAAGTTCAAACATCCAGCAGTTTTTATAAATGAGGAACAGCTTGTAAGTGCTGACAGTGTCAGTTTTCTGGGAGTTAGAATGGACAAGGATGTGTCTGGGGAGAACACACCTCAGGATTGGAGTCAAAATTAGCATGTGGGGTTTTTGTAATCAGAAAAGTGAGGAAACTTAGCAGCATTCCACTCCTTAAAACAGTTTATTTTGGTCTTAGAGTCACATATAACCTACTCTGTAGTGTTTGTGGGGGGGGGGGGGGCAGTCAAAAAACATCTAAGTAAAATCTTTGTGTGGCAGAAAAAAGCCATTAGAGCCATGCTTGGACTGACACCTCGAAACACCTGCAGGGAGGCTTTTGTAGATTTAGAATCATGACCGTCCCCTGCCTTTACATTTTTGAGGCAGTAATCTACATAAAGCAAAAAATCTTCACATAAATTAACCTTCTCACAGTTATAACACAAGACACAATACACATTTTTCTCAACAACATAGGCTCAATTTTTTTTAACAGCAACCTTTGTACAGTGGTAAAAAACTTTTTTAAGCATTGCCGGACAAAATCAAGCTAATCAATCATTAATATCAAAAAATTTAAATCAGAACTTTAAAAATTTACTAGGGAAAATGCTTCTATAACATTGAAGATTTCCTGGCAAAATCTGACCCTCAATGGCCTGGCTCGGAATCCTTGACCTAACCCTAACCCTCGAACCCCTAGACCCGTGGAACCTCATCCACCAGAATAATGTGTGGACCCCACCAAGGCCACTGGATACCTTCAGTGCCCATCATCAAGAGGACCTACGAAGAAGGGGATTAAGTAAGTAAGTAAGCAAACAAACTAAAATATAATTACAAAACTAAACCACCAGTTTGAGAAAAGGTAATAAATACTTGCATTATTTGATTCTTTTATAGGTAGTCAACAAAATGTTGAACGGTTGATCTCCGCGGTGAATGAAGAACCAGGAATCCTAGTTCCTCATTTTTTTGGGGTTGCAACCTGGAAGTCCTGAGGAGAAAGAAGTCCAAAAAGCAATTTGGAATTTCTATTTCATAGGGAAATCTCTAACAGAGGATAATTTCTCTAGTTATGTAGATGTGAGTATAACATTTTCTTTAATACTGTGCATGTCTATGTGTAGTAATTCAGTAATTGTAAATAGAGATCTTTATGTAATATAAATCAACCTAAAACTTTTCTTTTTATATAAAAAAATTTGTTAGTACAACAATACAATGCTGATAATAACACCACATTTAATATGTTATCTCACTCAAAGAGTTTTGCATTTTAAAACTACACGTACTAACTAGTGATGGGTGGGTTGCAAAATTTATCAATTCGGTTTTTCACTGGTACCGGTTGTCGGTTTATCGGTTTGTTTTAGATGTAAACATGAAATAACTCAAGGTTACCATCTAAAATCAGGCAGATGCCTATTTTCTGCCTTTTACACATTTATGCTCTTTAAATAAGATCAGTTAGTTATTGCAAGAAAATTTATAAATAAATATTAAATGTTAATCCTACTATGTAAGGAGGAAGCTCGTGCTTGGACATTGTGGTGGTCAACCTGTCTCCTGGAGAGTGCAGCACAAGGCTTTTGGATCTTCAAGGAGACGACCATGAAGCCCTGGTAACTTCACTTAGCCTGGCTAGCGATATTTTGGTGAGTGATTTGAAAAATTGTTGGCATGCAAATTACATTTTTAGCCGTAGAACGGTGCATGATGAGGCTATTTTGCCCTGGCGACCGTCAACTGGAACTTTATCCTCGCTCCCGCAGGTGAAGATGGAAGTTTTGGCCTTGAAGTATATTCGTAGGGTGGTTGACTCTCCCCAAGTGGTTGCAGGATACAGGCGAGTCGAAGCTACATACAAGAGACAGGTTCTACGTACTAAGAAACACTGCAATGCTCTGAAAATTGAAAATGCACCAAATAAGTGCAAGGCTGCATGGTACCTCGTCAATGCAAACAGAGCCTTGCCCAGATGTCAGGTTGACTTTGCAAGCCCTGATGCCTTTATTTCCTTTTTGTCAATTCGGTGAGGAATATTGTTGATTATCTACCCCATGTGGAACAAGACCCCATTGATCTCCTGGCCTCCAGAAAAAATCCTGCTCCAGTTGTTCTCCAAATATTTAAGTCTGCTACGCCTTCTGAGCTGGAAAATATTGTCCACTCCTTCAAGCCTTCACAGAGTCCTGATGTCTATGGTCGGTCAACCTACATGCTTCGCCAGATTATTGACACCATTAGCCTTCCCCTCTCTGCTGCCATCGAGGAGTGCCTTGAGACCGGTTGTTTTCCTGAATTCCTTAAAACATCAAGAACCATCTCGGTGTATAAGAAGGGTGAGCATAGGAATCTCAGCAGCTATAGGCCGATATCAATTGTGCCCACTTTTGGTAAGGTGATTGAGGCTGTTATCAAGCCCAAGCTTGAGGCATTCTTTGAGAATCACCAGCTCCTGTGGGATATGCAGTCGGGGTTTTTGACGAGGGAGAGCTACTGTGGATGCTGCAGCAAGGGTTGCAGAGCAGGTTAGTTCTGCTTTTGAGGTTAACGATTCCATGTCCCTGACCCTGTGTGACCTCAGCAGGGCTTTCGACAGTGTCTCCCACTCCATCCTGGTAGACAAGTTGGCTTTCTATGGACCTGCTCTGGGAGTAGTCAGATCCTACCTCCATAACAGGACCCAATTCGTCACCATTAATGATGCGTCATCAAGCCTCCTCCCTGTCAACTTTGGTGTGCCGCAGGGATCCATCCTCGGGCCTACACTCTTCCTGATCATGATAAATGATCTCGATGAAAATGGCCAAACATTGATGTTTGCTGTCGACACAACCCTGCTAGCAACTGGTAGGAGCATTGAAGACATCCAGGCACTCTCCGACCAACACCTTCTTTCTGCAACTAACTGGTTCCTCTCCAACAGATTCCACCTGAATGAGGACAAAACCCAACATATTGTCTGCAGCTTGTCCAGACAACAAATGAAGATGCAGGCCCCAGTCAAGCTGCCCGGTTTTGTCATTGACAAAAAACTTAGTTGGGAGAATCATATTGAGCAGGTTTCCAATAGGCTTTCCAGTGTCTTCTCCTGCTCCTGAAGCTAAGGTACAGCGTGACTGAATCCTACCACGTCCTGTTCCATTGCCACGTTGTCTATGGACTGCTACTTTGGGGCCACTCCTGTAGGATTTCCAATGTGTTGAAGCTGCAGAAGCGAGCCTTGCGGATCATCACTGCCAGCGAATCTAGAGCTTCACGCCAACCCATTTTTGCCACTCCCAACATATTCACCGTCGTTGGCCATTACATCTTTCTCTGTATCTTGCACATGAAGAAGCACCTGCAGGATCTACCAATCCGTGGAGAAGTACACCAGTACAGCACGAGGCGGCGTGGTCAATTGGACACCCCCCGAGTGCGCCTGGCAATATCACAAGCCAGCTATGCTGTGTGAGCTATCCGTTTCTTTAATAAGCTACCAGCACATGTACAGCAACTGGAGATTGGTGCACTTATGACTTCACTGGCCAGTTACGTCAAGAGGAACGCCTACTACACAATTGAGTTCATCCAGGATGACTTTTCTGGTTTTTAGCGAATTTCCCTATAGGGAATACGCTATTACGGTAGTAGCCATGGTAAGACCTAAGCCCGGGACCACTTTACTTTTTCATTTTGAGGTCCCCAGAAGCCAAAAACACCATTCGTTCATTTTCATATATATGTATATATATATATATATATATATATATATATATATATGTGGTACTGATAACTTTTGAAGGGGACCTCCGATTTTAATGAAATTTGGTATGAAGGTGTAAGACCAGGTCTATTTTCATGAGTTCGCGAACCAGCATGATCGGGTTATGGGAACGGGTTTTATGGGGTTTCAAAGGGGTAAAAAATGGGTTTTAGGCATTTTTAATTTTTAAAATTCGACAATTTTAACTGAAACCATTTAAAAGAGCTTAAAAAAACAAACAATTTTGTATATTGAATTTTTAACTTGGCTTAACAGGTTACGGAGAAAAGCAAAAAATAGGTTTCCAATGTTATTCTTATGGGAAATCAGCAAAACCCCAGATCTCGCTTATTTATTAGAATAACTTGATACAATTTGGTATGTACATTCACTAGGTAGTATTTAACTGATATTTGCTTTCAACACCCATATGGCGGCAAACCTACATACTCACCCCCATGGGGTTTATGGGGAAAATTTAAAAGTGTCCAATATTGATACAATTTGATATTTACATTACCTATTACATTTTTTAAGAAAACTAACATTTTCTAACAACATCCAATGACAGCAAACCTACATACTCATTACTATGGTGTTTATGGGGAAAATAAACAATCTCAAAATCCTTTGGAAATTCGCTGAGTACGCAGGTCTGCTGCGACGGGGGGTATTTACTTTTTTACAGCCGACCGGAAGTCTAACGCTACAAAGTCACAATTATATGTTTGTGAGTTTTTTTTATTTGAAGTATGGTTTTTTTTATAAACGCTCATTTGATGCAGTTAATCCACAACGTGGGTACCAGACCAAGAAGGAGGTATTCAGGTATAACTGGCCTTAATTTTTTCTGAAAGTAGTCAAAAAGCAATACAACCATTTTAGTGGGCGAATTTGCAATTTTAATAAAAAACTAAAAATAAAAGTTAAAAATTTAGACTATTGTATTTTTGTAGGAATTTATGAAATACCTATGTGGGAGTACCGAATAAAATTCAACCATTTAAAAAAGTTTAAAAACACCCTTAAATTATGGCCTAAGAAATGTTTTGTTATTTAGTGTCTAATTTTTGAGAATCACTAGCTTTTATGTGTTATAGAAATGCATTTTGTTAAGATAATTATTTTTAATTTAATTCAGTAAAATAATAATATATTTATAAAAACTAGCAGTTGTCCGGCGCGCGATGCTGCGCCCAAATTAAGTTGTTGACAGAAATAAAGCTATTTTAATAGTTTTTTAATACTGTTTAGCAAAAAAGTCAACGACACCAGCCAGTGTTTACATTTAAACAAATGACAGTTTAAAAAAACTACAGTATCATTTTTTTAATTACAGCTGTTAATTTTGTAAACACTAAATTACTAAAACCTGACACTTAACCGTTATATGCCTCTGGTTCAGAGCCCTTTGGATAGATTTTTGCAAACCTTTTCTTAGTAACCCACACAGCACAAGTACATCCCCAGGAGTTCCTAAACATATCCTTATGGGATATTGGAATATCCCGGGGAAATCCTTAATATCCCCAATATTCTCAAAAAGTCATCCCAGGGATCTCCTGGGGATATTGAATGTCCGCGCATATCCCGCGTTTTGGGATATCCTTTCGGGATATCCTTAGGATATTCAAATATCCCTATGGGATGTCGTTAAAAACTGGTCTAAAACTTGTAAATTGTAACTATTTTCATCAAAGTTTATAAATAAATGCATTTCTGCTAACGAACAAATTACAAAAATGAAAATAATTTGGAGCAAAAAGTATAAGCCCATGCCAGGATTTGAACCTGTGACCTCACACTCAATGACCTGACGCTCTAACCTATTGAGCCAACTGACCTGTGCTCTGAAGTGTTCTCATTTACTATTAAGTATTGAAACTTGACCTTCATTGGTGCTCTTGGAAGTTTTGCGAGTCAAAGTAAAAAAGTTAGCCTAAAATTTGAAGTAACTTTACAAATTGACTATTTTCACATATTTAAAAATTTTGAAATAAAATAGCAAAACCTTTTGAATGTGAACTGTTATATGTAATTTGGATTGTATATTTTAACACAAAAAGATTATTAATTATACTTGATATATTTTAATTTGAGTAAAATCACTACATTTTATTTGATGTAGTTTGACCTTTTGAAAGTGTATTTGATGTAAAATAGATACCTATCCTGTGTACGTTATGGTGTGTAATGGTAAATCGAGATATCCCAGCGTAAACCCAAATATCCCCAATATTTTCTAAGTCATTCCAAGGATATCCTAGGGATATTGCAAATCATACATTTTGGGATATCCTTTCACGATATCCCCAGGACATTGAATATTTTTAAGAGATATCCTTCGAGACCCATCTGGAACTCCTGTCATGAAGAGAGGCAGCCATGGCATTGCTTATGAAAATTTCCCATACTTTTTACTAAGAGTTATTTTCAGAGGTTTTCATTAAAGAAAATTATTTATTAAAATTTTAGTTTATAGTGAATGACCTATACACTATTTTGCATTATAGCTTTAATCACTGACACTTCCTATGGATGTTCTTTGTAGATCCTTTCAACTATAATGTTTGAATTCAAACAAATCTATTTGGCTTGTTAACAATGTTATTATCTAATGTTATTAGATTGTTTAATTAATTTTTCTGGACCTATATGATACAAGTTTATTTAGTATTTCAATAATTTACACTGTGTCAACAGATATTTACTTGGGAAATCCTGAGAATATACTAAGGATGTGAACGATTTTATAGAATTTAATTAAAACTATGCTTATACGGACATGTTCCAGGGACTTCCCCAGGAGCTCTTTTCAGAAGTTTTCGAAAAGAGGCCTCAAAGAAAAATGGTTGAATGACTTGATGATTTTAGACTTTTAGCAAAACCCCTGGTATTTTGAATGTTTGAACTAAATTTAAAAAAAACGCACATATCCTAGGGATATCCTTGGAATATGGCCGTTTACGCAGGCCTGACACATCCTTGGGATATCTCTGGAATATCCTTTGAAATTTTGTTTGACGGGTGTCTTATAGCCAAAAAAGTAAAACAAATCCATTTTAAACCTGTTTTGTTTGAATTTGTTTAATTTTAGTCCTATTTACGTAAAAAGTTTGTATTTCTATTAAAGTCCTTTTGGGATATGCTTAGAATGTCCTAGAATATCCTCCATATCCCGGGATCTGAATAGGATATTTGGGACTCGTTTGGGATATCCTGGGGAAATCTTGTGCTCAGTGGGAAGCACCTATGAGCAAAGAGGAACAACCATGTCAAGTGTCAACCCCATAAGCCCTATGGTAATTTTTAAGTCCGTTATGGGGGCCCTAAAGGACTTCATAAACTATATTTGCAAAACCCTTTTTTAAGCCGTGCCGCATCCGCACTGGCTGAACATTCGTGGCAAACTTGTTCGGTGAACACAAAAATCAACAAACATTCCTAACAAACAATTATCAGCCACATGATTTACATTCTAAAAGGTTAGCAATGAACAAACAAAAGTTTGGAATAACTTTGTTCGGCGAACATGTATGGAGAGTGCGGACGTGGCTTTAGTGAGTACACATTAACATATTAGTAAACTGAGAGGAGATGAGCTGCAAGAAGCAGACGATGGTGAGCATCTACGGAGGGGGTTCACCGGAGGTTCTGGCAACTTAAGCAACCTCTGTCCCGAGTACGGCCTGGACGGTGATGCGGTTCTCGTGTTCTTCAACTGCCGATGTAACGCCTTTGGTGTGTTGGTGTAGAGCACTGGGTGGTGTTACAGAAAAAATTACATTATTCTTCCGCCCCCCCATCTGCAATGGAAAGTCAAACTTTACTCATTGTTACGGGGTTTAAGACTTTACCGTAATCTGTCTCACTAGGAAAGAAATAAAACACCAAAGTTGCAAGCCTGATGAAGTCTATTTGAAATTAAACCCTTTGTGGGTTATGGATAAGGATTTTGAAAAAGAATAAATAAAAATAACATGAGACTTTAGAAAGTCAAGTAAAAACTTCTGAGGTTCATTCATTTTTAGCGAATTTCCCATAGGGAATAAGCTATTACCGTAGGTCTCATGGTAAGACCTAAGCCCGGGACCATGTTACTTTTTTGTTTTGAGGTGCCCAGAGACCAAAAATAATGGTCATTAAAAGTTATATATATATATATATATATATATATATATATATATATGTGTGTGTGTGTGTGTGTGTCCCTAGACACGATAACTCTCGTAAAAATGTTCCGATCGACACCAAATTTGGTAGAGATGTGTAATCCTACGTTTATTCGGATGAGTTTGAAAACCAGACGTATCGACCTACCGGAAGGGGTAGTTTTGGGGGGTTTACTACCCCAAAAATGAGTTTTTTTCATTTTTCTTATGTAAATTTTAAAAATTTTAAATTTTTATTTTGACTATTGGATTTAGCTCAAAAAACACACAATTTAGTATTTTGAAGCTTTGCTCTATCTCCATTGGTTACCGAGATATTACAAAGTCTAAAGACAGTACATTGTCTTTGGGGCTCCAATGTTAATCTTATGGAGAGTAAGGATGTGTTAATATTTCACTTATTAACTAATATTTTTGGATGAAACTTGGTATTTAGCTTCATTTGGTTGAGATTCATCCATTTAAGGTAAAAAATCGTGGTTTTTTTCACTTATCATGGCAGCAAACCTGCATACTCTTTTCCCATGTTAATCATATGGAGAATAGCCAAACTCTTTTATTTATGGACAGATATTGATGGAACTTACTACTATATGGCTTTATATGGTCAAAATAAATTTTTCTATGCTAAAAACGTTCTTTTAGTGTCCCCCATGGCAGCATACCTGCATACTCTTTCCCTATATTTATCTTAAGGAGAATAGACATTTATTTCCCTATTTATGAGCACGTGATGAAATTTTGTTTACAAGTTTAGCTGGTCAAAATTAATATTACTAATTTGGAAATTCGCTGGGTACGCAGGTCTGCTGCGACGGGGGGTATCTTTTTCCTACAATAACATTTACTATGTGAACCAATTACATATGTTTAGATATTTATTATATTTCTATGGTATAGTTCTATTAATCCCCAGAAACTCCGATCTGTAGGGGTTTGGGGGCATGATGCCGTAGTGGTTATAGTGGTATTTTTGGTGGAGATTCCAGTTCATGTTTCAGTTAAGTTCATTAAGTTCATGTTTTCCCCTTCAATCGGTGATAGACTAAAATAAATAGGCTAATATACCTTTTATTTGTCAGTCTAAGATTTTCTTGTTTCAAGTCTTTTACCCTTCTCTCAAACTTTGTAACCCCAGTAAAAATTCATAACCGTCTTTTTTTGTATATGAAATCCTGTGGCATTTAAATAAAAACAAGTTAGTTTAAACTCTTTTGACCGCTAACGCTTGATTAATGGTAATATAGATGTCTTTTTGGTTGTCCAAAAAAAAGACAATTATTTACATTCATCTTGTCTATAGTGTGTAATGCAATAAAACTTTTGACACTAGATTTGAGAATGCCCCATCCCAAAAGTAGTGATCTGCATGAAGATTTTGGATTAGAGACAAAAATTTCTTCAACCTATTTGTGCAGAGACGGACATTATAACACATGTGGTGTTTGCAGGCCAGACCAGGGATATATTTCCGAATAGGCGGACTAGGCGCGCGCCTAGGGCGGCAAATTTTAGGGGGCGGCAAAATTTGGGGAAGAAATAATTTTAAAATTGGAGTTTTAGTCTTTAAATGTAATTTAAAAAGTATGTTGCATGCCTTTTTTAGTAATTAAAAAAAATGTCTAGCAAATAATTTTGAGAACGGCAGTTCGGCTATTTAAAATACTTTCATTAAGTATAAAATTATTCAAGAGCACCTTAACGTTAAGGCTTTGGTCTACGTGAGCCCGAATGCCGCCTCGCGGCCGCGGCCGCGGCCATAGCGCTAGGCGAGTTTTATGGATGAAGAGGTTTACGGGAATCATGTTTAAAAATTAAATCACTAAGATAAAGATCGACTCTTAACTTTTTCTAAAAGTAGAAAGGAGGATCTCTTGTTCTCTGGTTTTAGAATTTTTAAATAAAATTCCTAATTTCTGTTATAACTGTCTAAAATCAACTGTTTTTCTCAATGCAAATGCAAGGGTTTTTTTAGAATCCTGTTATCTTATGCTAAATGCAGCTTATAGATATAACTAAGGTGTCAATTAAAGAAGAATTACGGTGCTAAATTTCCTTTTTTACACTTTGTTAATCTCACTTTGGTAGTTTCATTAAAACTAATGGAAAACTCCAGTTAAAAATTTAGAAAAAAACAGGTGATTTTAGATAGTTATAGCTGAAATTAGAAATGTGTTTAAAAAGATTCTAAAACCAGAGAAGACGAGATCCGTCTTTATACTTTTAGAAAAAGTTAAGAATCAATCTCTATCATAATTAGTTAATCTTAAAACACGATTCCCGTAAACCTCTGCAGCCATCAAACTCGCCTAGCGCTACGGCCGCGAAGCGGCATTCGGTAACATCGCGTCGTTCGGGCTCAGGTGGATCATCAGAGCCTTAAAAACTAAAAGTAAATAATTTATTCACTACACTGCTGTACTGCGTTTTCCGTGCCGCCCTTTTGTTATTGGTCTGGCGAACGTAATGTCCGTCGTTGCTCGCTGCACAGAAAAAGGAAACAAAATCGTTTCCTTTTTCTGTGTTCTCGGTCGCGGGCGTGGGCTTTCGCTCCACCTTCCCGTGTTTACCTAGTACGCCTATTATCCTTACGGTACTTCGTTGGCAGTGGCAGCGTCAGGCGCCAATGCCAATTGCCAATGTAAACATTGTGGTTGTAGTAGGTAGCCTATACTTCAATTGTGTTTTATACCAACTTGTAACGCATAATTGTGAGTTAAAGTGTTTAATTTAAATGGTTGTCTCTAAGTATGAATTTACAGTAATACTCAATGGACTTAACTACATTTATTGATTCATTTGCTAGATAAAGTCAAGGAGAAAAGGGTGAAGTAACTCCAACTAAACGACATTTCATATTATTATTTTAAGTGAAAGTACTTGCTTTTTTAGTTTCTATTCATTTAGTTTTTTGTAAATAAACCCGTTTTGTAAATACAAATATTTTATTTTTCAAAGACATCTTATCTTGAAACGTCTATCCAGTGTACCTATTTAATGTTCAATAACAATAGTTAAGAGTTAAGAGCTCCAACAATTTAAAAATGTATATGTTAATATAAGTATATGTAAAAATGTATATATTATTATGTATGAGCAAACTGTTTATTTTTATGTTGATGATTGGAAAATAAAAAAGATATTCATTTATTCATTCATTCATTCATTCATTCATTCTTGTATATGGACGTTTTCATGTACCGTTTTCGCGCTGTAAAACACGATTATGACTTCTGATTGGTTACAACAATGTTACGCATTCCAGCATGTATCCCGCTGAATGAGACTCACTTTTTGAATGAAAACGGCGCAACAAATACACTCTTAAAAAATGCTCAAAATGTAGTATGTTTGTTGATGCATTTCAGAATGCAATTACTTATTACTTTTCTACAAAATCAGCTGACACGGCATGTGAGGTCGGGGAGTACGCTTGGGGGGGGGGGGGGGGCGGAAAACTTCGCTGCCTAGAGGCGGCAAATACTTAAATACGTCCCTGTGACCATCAACATCATTTCAGGATCTTTCAAACTAAGAGTGAGACATTAAAAATGTTAATATTTTCAACACCGGACTTTTTACTTCCTAACAGCTATCCCCCTCAAACTGAAATTCAATCGGACCCCTGGAGGAGTTTTTCACGAGATAGGTCGTCAAGGAAGGGTGGTGGTCCGCGGCTTACCTCGGCTCGGCGCCACCTCAAGTCTTTGTCCAGCTCGGGCTCGCTACTCGCTAATTAACAACAATGTAATTACCCAACGAGTGGGCTTAATTAATTGTGACCCACCCACGTAAAACGTACTGCCAGATGTGATTCGTTAGGCCGTGGCCGCGCGGACCAACGGCACAAGCATTCTGTAAAAACGGGATGGGAAAACCAACAGTGCCGTGTAAGATTTATAACAGTTGACGATACTGTGAATACTCAAATAATAACGGCTTCACTCGCAAGGTTGAAAAAAGTAAAACATGTAGTTTAGCTCCCCTGAATTGGAATTTGATTTAGCCTACAATGCCAGGTAGGCCTATGTCTCCAAATCATCATCATGGTTACCATCAGTTAATCATGGTTACTCCAGTTCGTATAGGGCCTACTCATATGAACTGGACAGAAAATGTATTGGAAACTATAACATTTTAAAGAGTAACAAATATTGATTTAATCGTAGATTTAAGGTAATATTCTGCAGATTCAAATCAGTTGTCAATTTTCCATTTAACATCCATTCAAATTTTATCGGCCGTTAAATAAAGAGAAATGGAATGATAATTTAGCAATTTAAAGCTTAAATCATAATGAAAATTGTTTTATATGTATTTAAGCAAAGCCACCAAAGAAATAATTAATTTATCAAATGATAATTTTTTAAAGCGGCGTCTACTTTCGGTTAAATATACTGTCATAAACACAAAAGTTCTTAGCAGTTTTGTTTCAGATTATAAAATTAAATGGAATACCGAAAGAAGCAATACTTATTTGAAAAGGGTGTTAATACTCCCGCCGAAGCTAAAACAGATGAGCGCGTCTGGCCAGACAACTGCGGCAGATAGTGCTGGCAGGGATGATGGACCAGGTGGCCCGTAAACTGACTGACAACGAGTTAACGTCCTGCAGACTGCGGAAAGGGAAGCCGGTCTACCAGACGCCAGAGATGAAAGTTAACGGAGATTATAACACATGTGGTGTTTGCAGGAAAGACAACTGCGGCAGGGATGATGGACCAGGTGGCCCGTAAACTGACTGACGACGAGTTAACGTCCTGCGGACTGCGGAAAGGGAAACTGGTCTACCAGACACCAGAGATGGAAGTTGACGGAGATTATAACACATGTGTTTGCAGGCCAGACAACTGCGGCAGATAGTGCTGGCAGGGATGATGGACCAGGTGGCCCGTAAACTGACTGACGACGAGTTAACGTCCTGCGGACTGCGGAAAGGGAAGCCGGTCTACCAGACGCCAGAGATGGAAGTTGACGGAGATTATAACACATGTGTTTGCAGGCCAGACAACTGCGGCAGATAGTGCTGGCAGGGATGATGGACCAGGTGGCCCGTAAACTAACTGACGACGAGTTAACGTCCTGCGGACTGCGGAAAGGGAAGCCGGTCTACCAGACGCCAGAAATGGAAGAGGTCAGATGACAAAATCAGAATTACAATTTACAGTGTAACGAAGTTCTTTAGTTTTGATTGATTCATTATGTTTGTTAATTTTTCTAACAATATAAAGTTTTTAGGATAAAATAATATTTTGACCATATTCTTTTGGTACTTCAAAATCATTTCATTTCCATACCATTAATTACCAATCATTAATTACTATCCTCTTGACCTTTGACCAGAAAACTGGATTGGCTGCGTCAGTTTATGATTAACTTTCAAGTAAAATGTAAAAACTATATACAAAACTATATACATTGTCAGGCGGCAATTGGAGGATTGACTAAAATTCCATTGGAGCCTCGTAGAACTCATCAAGGGAATAAAAACTATTTTGAATACACCAAGACTTGACCCTGCTCAAGGGGATTCGCTACTGAAAAGGGTGATTTATTTCAAATCATAAGGAAAGTGGGCTAACTATTTTTTTTTCATGCAGAGTATGAGGTAAAAAAAATAGAAAAATATTGGTTTACTTTTAAATATAAAGTATATGTGGAAAAAAAATAAAATAGAGGTTTTTCGGTCAATTTGTAAGGGTTTTTAAAAATCGATATTCTGAAGAGAGTTCTTTATGGATTTTCATAACTTTGGTGTGTTTTTAAAGACAATTGTCTAAACTTCATATTTAGGTAGATTCATAATAATATCTCCGACACTTTTTTTGCGATGACATATTAACATAAATTTTTATTAGTACAAAAAAAATTAATTTAAAAAAATTTATTTTTTAGTACCTGATAAACTTAGATACCTAATTCTACCTAAATATTTGCCTAATGTTGTCTAGAATAAGTAGTAAAAATTTCATCAATGAACCTCTAATGGTTCTCAAGATATATCAAATTTTGTCTTGAAAAACGTGAAATTTCAAAGTTGCGGAAAACAGCGTTTGAATAAAAAGCTGTAGGCCTACTGAAATCAATGATATAAATTAACAGTTTTTTTGCTAAAAACTTTTTTTATTGTTACATTATCTTATAACCTCAAAAAATAAGTAAATTACCATCAGGCCTACTTCAAAAAATATTTAATTAAAAATATATAAGTCTCAGGCTTATGACAAACTTAGTCCATCGGAAAGTTTGAATTACGCACTGTTTTTTAATTCTCCTGCACCATATGTTTTACCCTCTTCTTCTATCTTCTTTACTCTACCCATATTTAGTTTTTTAGTTTACAAAATAATCACTATGACAACACAAAAACCAAACAGCAGACCAACTCATTTCAGTTTGTTGACATTGAGCAGCTGATCATCTGACTCCAGTTTATGCCATTTGTTTTTTGTGTGTAATTTTCAAAGAGTATAAAAGTAAGTAAAATTGTCAAAGAGTGATTTATTTGTGGCTTTTATTGTTCTGACTATTTGTAAATACGGGAATATATTTATATATAAAACCTAAGCTGAAATGTAACGTCATAATTGCGATGACATGAAATCGTAAAATTTCACGAGCGTGCAGTAACACATAATTTTTTCATGGAAATAACATTCAGTCATGACTTATATTATATTTTTTGGATGTAATAAGGTCCAAACTACAAAAAAATGAAAAAATAAAATTTTTGAATTTTTCATGATTTTTACCCATTTTCAGTAGCGAATCCCCTTATTGGCGTAGTTCCAAGCACTTAAGAGACTCTGGCAAGTGATTGAACAACTTGCAGGCCAAAAGGGGGAAAACTATCCTTCACTTTGGTTGTTCTGCATCTGGGAATTGATATCGCATTCCCATTCCTAAGGTTGTGTCGATACATCTGTCCTCTTTTCTCCAAGTTGGAATAGTTTTCTTTTGCATACAGCAAGGAGTTGAAGATATAATGCCCGTAGATGGTCAGGATTCCCATTCCTTGGAATATAGGCTTGCAATGCTGCCTAAAATCGGCGCCCGTCATTATCCGTCATAACACTTGTGCCCTACTAACAGTATAGATGTGATCCCTTTCTCTTATTAAAAGAATGAATGCAGTTAAAGACTAATTACATTTACATTTTTGTGAATTTTCTTATGGGAAATACCTTATTACGGTAGTAGTTATGGTAAGATCTAAGCCTGGGACCATGATACATTTTTGTTTTGAGGTCCCTAGAAAAAAAAAACAACATTCGTTCAAATTTTCGTGTGACTCCGTCAACACGATAACTCTTGAACAAAACCCCTGATTTTGATGAAATATGGTACAGAGGTGTAGGTGACCACTCATCAGGTTAAGTTTGAAAACCAGCTTGATTGGACCATAAGAAAGGGTTTGTTTTCATAAAGTTGCAAAAGTGTCAAAAAATGTGTTTTTGGCATTTTTGGACCTCAATTTTCTAAATTTGACAATTTCAACTCAAGCCATTCCAAAGAGCATGAATAACAAACAATTTATTATTTTGAAGGTTTAACTTGGCTTAACAAATTACAGAGAAAATTCAAAAATATGTTTACCATGTTATTCTTTTAAAAGGGAAATCAACAAATCCCCCAAGCTTACTTATTTATTGATTTAACTTGATAAAATCAAATTTTGTATGTACTCTCACTAGGCAGGGTTCAACTTGCTTACAACACCCTTATGGCGGCAAACCTACATTCTCACTCCCATGGGGTGTATCAAGAAAATGAAAAATGTCAGAATTTGATACAATTTAGCATGTACCTGTATTGGGCAGGAATCAACGCCTATTTCATAGCAACACCCCCATGGCAGCAATCCTCTTGGTGTATATGGAGAAAATAAAAATATCAATTTCATTGGAAATTAGTCAAGTACGCAGGTCTGCTGCGATGGGGGTAATTAATTTCTGGATGGGATGACGGGTCTTCAAAAAATGCTTAGTCACAAATGTGTTAACTTTTTAGACAATTTTCATGTTTCGTGTTTGTACAATCTCGCAGATCCATAAATACCTGAACTTCTGTTAAATAGTTTCATGTTTGAAATTCAGTTTTATAGTAATTTTTGCTGTATTAATTTCTTAAATTTTTTTATGTATATATACAGAGTGTGTAACATTATTTTCAAGCTTTCTCAGTTATCTCAACATATTGATAGGCTGACTCAATGACTTGAGCAAACAATATATTCGGATTATTGAGGTTTAACTAGGCATACCTAAAGAATAAATCCTCTTTTTACCAATTTTGTAAATTTGCTCCCACCAACTCATTTAGTAACTAATATTTTGTCTTAAGAAGTTTATTCAAATCACGATATAGTTAACTCTTTTTTTATATTTTTAGACAGTACATAACTAAATTAGCATCATGTGTTATATAAATTAATTGCAACGCCATGTTCAAAATAATTAATTCCATGATTTTACACAGTTTACATAATTAACTCACAGATTGATTTTTTGAAGATAGTTTATTGTCATTGAAAATTATGCAGAGAGAATCTTCTTGATGAATCACAACTTCTCACTAGTAGAGATATGGCTCACAAAAGTGAACATGTCGATCTTCCTTCACTGAAGACTGATTTCGGGTTTCAATTCATTTTTCAATCTGTGTCTCCATACTTGATGATGTATCCAATTCGTCCGAGCTTTTCCCCTGGTGCATAGTTTGAATTTAATTTGAGAGCACTCCACATGAAGGTATTTTTAATACAAATTTACAACTTCTCACTAGTAGAGATATGACTCACAAAAGTGAACATGTCGATCTTCCTTCACTGAAGACTCATTTCGGGTTTCAATTCATTTTTCAATCTGTGTCTCCATACTTGATGATGTATCCAATTCGTCTGAGCTTTTCCCCTGGTGCATAGTTTGAATTTAATTTGAGAGCACTCCACATGAAGGTATTTTTAATACAAATTTACAACTTCTCACTCTATGACTCACAAAAGTGAACATGTCGATCTTCCTTCACTGCAGACAAATTTCGGGTTTCAATTAATTTTTCAATTTGTCTCTATACTTGATGATGTATCCAATTCGTCCGAGCTTTTCCCCTGTTGTATAGGTTAGA
Organism: Neoaliturus tenellus; assembly: GCA_030545055.2. Taxonomy (NCBI): domain Eukaryota; kingdom Metazoa; phylum Arthropoda; class Insecta; order Hemiptera; family Cicadellidae; genus Neoaliturus; species Neoaliturus tenellus. Next base: position 119,696,737 of record CM061536.1, read on the forward strand.
ATTTAATTCGAGAGCACTCCAGATAGAGGTATTTTTGATACAATTGGAACAAATAAACAATTCCTGTAGAATTTTCTTTTTTTCATTTTTATATATTTTTTTAGTTTTATTTTGAAACTTTTATTTATAAATCATAATTTTCTTCAAATATTTTTTTTATTTTTTCAGTTGCTTGTTCAAAAAACAGTTTGGGCAGTTGTTTTAGTGTTTCCTCATCAAGGAATAAATAACAAACTAAAACTGTTGGTACCATAAATTCTAAGAAGGTCAAAAGTTGAATCAAAAGTTCGAAAACCAACTCTTTCACTTTACTTCTCCTCCTGGGGCCCTCTGGCCCCCAGTTAGCTTCAACGTCCACCTCTACATTCATTTTTCTGCCCAAAAGTGGATTTATTCTTGTTGCTATGGATATATTAACAATACACAAAACAAAAATTAAAAGCATAACTCCTGAATATTTTAAATCTTAATTAACCCGATTTTTTCTTCATCACTGACAAGGATATAATCTACCCATATCTGAATATAGATGACATAAAAAATTTGAACAATTAAGTACAGGTTTATGTTTTCTGTCTAGTTTAAACCAGTAGAGAAAACCTAAAAAACAATTCAGGACACAATGTTTTATCATCTTGGGTTTATTATGAAATGACACTCATTTAATTTTTTAATATTGTCAGTGGATAAAGGATAAAATTATTTTATTTCACAAAACACAACCAGCATATTTAGCCCCTCGAATGTTATTTTTCTATTTTCAACCCATTTTTACCTTCCAAGGTCAATTACACTTCCATTACAAATTAATTTTTAGTGAATTTCCATATAAGGAATACGCTATTATTGTAGTAGTCACAGTAAGACCTAAGCCTGGGACCATAATACTCTTTTGTTTTGAGGTCCCCAGAAGCCAAAAACACCCTTTCGTACAAATTGATATATATATATATATATATATATATATATATACATATTATGAAATGACACTCATTTAACCCATTTATGCCCAATTTTTTTTTTCTCAGATTTCGTTTTTTTTCTAGTATGTTGTTTCTAATAGAGCTAATAACAGGTTTTAGTAGTTTTTTTTATTTTTTCTACATTGTTTTCTATAAATTATGGCATGTCGACATTTGTCGACAGTGGGCACAAACGGGACCGTGAGTAGGTGACAAACAGCCGACAGCAAGCATGATCAGGCTTGTAACTTAAAACATAAATTTTATCATTCATGCCTTTATACATATATTAAAATACATATCGAGCAAAAGGAAGTAAAAAGTAAAATAACATACAGAACGAATAAGCATATAATGATAAAAATACATAGGTTTTACAAAATTAGGTATAAAGATACGCTAAAAAAGTAATATAAGTAACATTCAGGATACTTTGTTAGAAATATTGTAAGCTAGAATCAACCACAATTGGAAATTAATATGTATAATAGCAAAAAGTGTATCAAGTTTTCATGATAAAATAAAAACTTAGTAAAATGTACAATATGTAGAAAATAGCATATACGTTGTAAAAATTTAAAATAAATGGTAAAAAAGAACTAATTAAAAATTGAATTGCTGAAATATATAGTATTTATAGTAAGTTAAATGTAAAATATAACCATATTATGGTTATGGTCACCATAATCAAAGTCACTTCCAAAAATATTTCCAGATAGTACATTTTTAGCGAAAACTTGTAAAGCGTTTTCACGGTTGGTCTCAGTCCTTTTACATTGTGTGAAATATTTTGTCACACAAAACATGGCAACCAACTTGACATGTAGTGCACATTTTTCTGGTAGCCTTTCTACAAAGGGCACACCGTACTTGTTTATCCACAGTTTCCAAGAAGTGGTTCCCACTGTAACGAACGTCTTCTAGGACACGACTGGAGACTCTAGAGCTAGGGCGTCCTGCTCTAGGTCTATTACCAGTGTAGTTTGCCATGTAAGATTTCACTACGTACCGAGTAAATTGTAAGAAGTCAAGTTTTTCTTAAACACCTTTGGGGGTTAGGCGATAAATCAGCCAGGCATTGTTCATGGCAACGCTTAACATATATGATATCATAGGCCAATACCATTTCTTCGATTGAATATTTATTCGATAGGAAGCGACGTTTTCATCCATTCGATCGACGCCTCCCATATACGTGTTGTACAAAACAACAGAAGCTGGTTGATCAATATTGATGTGTTTTTTTTTGCTCATTCGACCAGCGTTTAGCTTTACCTAGAGGCTCAACTCCAGCGACGGTTGATGCCATTGTGAATACATTATTGTCGTTGTATCGTACCAGTGTTATATTGGTTTCTTGATCTGTGAGCTGGTGGTAGCATCCTCTTGGTTCTTTCTTTACAACTTTAGCTTCCGGCAGAGGGGCATTGTTATTACCTGTTGTGGTATTATGTAACGTTTTGTGTCAATAAACGATTTCATTTCATTTCATTCTCAATTCTGTCAGCACGGACGGTACCTGTCCCATCATACCCCTTTCACTTCATAGCCTCCAAGAGGCGAAAAGATGTAAAAAAATTATCAATGAAAACACAGTATCTTTTGTTTTGGGGTAGCTCTGACAGTAAATCAATTACTACCGATCCTCCAACACCTAGCTCAGGAACAACAGTTCCGCAGTTTTTTCCTTGATATGGCTCTCCTTGAACAATATATCCAAGTCTGGTTGCTAGTACCCAGACCTTGTAGCCAAACCTAATAGGTTTTCCATGGATATGTTGTTTGGCCCCATACCTTCCATAATAGGGCACCATCGATTCGTCGACAGATACGTATGCATCTCCAGGAAAGAAAGTCAGCCAACGTTCATTCAACATATTCCAAACCGGTCTTATTTTGCCAAATTTATCCCCTTTTTCTATTTTAGAATTCTTACAAAAATGAATGTATCTCATCAGTTCTTCAAATCTATTTCTAGACATAGCCTTGGATACTGCACTGTTTTGAACGTCCTCAGATGTTTCCCAATACATTCTTCTTCTAGGCAAAACATTGTACCCAGACAACAATAGAATTGCAAAGTATAAACGAACCTCTTCTTTTGTTGTAACAAAGTTATGATTTCCTTTCTCTACTGCAAACTCATTTGTACATTCAACAATGTACTCAAGTACTTCGTCATCAAAAAACATTTCAAAACACTCTACTGGCGTAAAATCTTTTTTTAAATAATTTGGTCGTTCAAATTCGATTCTAGAATTATTAGGAATGTCGCTTTCTACCCAGTGTCTAGTTTTTTGCTGTTTCTTCTTATTCTTCTTTGTAGTAGCTTTTTTTCTGCTTTTCGTTTTTTACTGGTATCTGTCTTTAGTGTTCTATCTGAACCTTTTGATATATCCTTTTTATGATTCTTTTTTTGATTTTTGACGTCTTGCTTTTTATCTTTTCTGTTTTCGTTGATTTTTGTGCCAGGAGATTTCTTTCCAGCAGCTTTTGTATATTTTCTAATGATTCACTTCTTGTTAGATTACCTATTTTGTTATCCTCTTGTACGTGACTTATTTCCTCATCAATTCGGTCATTGGTATTGTTCTGTAACAATTCACCTTCTTTATTGGTTTCCTGGTCATTTTTGATAAGGGCCTGGTTTTCTAACCCTTCGTCCTCCTTTTGGTTCTTATTCTCAGACTTTTTATGTATCCTAAACTTAAAAATACTAAATCGTTCCAGGTTAGAATCTGGAGTCCCAGGTACCTCATCATCTTCATCATCCTCATCGCCTTCGCCTTCGCCTTCGCCTTTACCTTCACATTCACCTTCGCCTTCACCGCCATAGCGTTCTACTTGGATGCCTTCTTCTGTCACCTTTTCACAAATAACTTCTGCACCGGCACGTAATTGATTCCCACTTAGCCTGTTGATATCACATGCCGGGCTATCGTCATCATCGCTGTCGCCGTCACTTAAAAGTGGGTTTTCAGGAGGCTCAATGAAAATTGTTGCCTTTGTCACACCATTTGCGTCTTCGAGTAAAGCTGCTATTTGCTCCACAGTCAATCTGGAAAAAATCCCAATTTTGTAATAATAAAAGACCCCCGCCCACCCACGCTCACTGTCGACAATTTGTCAACACCGATAACAACAATGGACCTGTACCCACTCGTGACCATTGTCGACATTTGTCGACATACCAATATAAATAGACCTGTACCCGCTCGTGACCACTGTCGACATTTGTCGACATTGCAATATAAATAGACCTGTACCCGCTCGTGACCACTGTCGACATTTGTCGACAGTAGATTTCACTAAGAAATAAAATTATGTTATTATTAAAAAATAAACTTATCTGCGATTGCACAAGTTAGAATGGTTCCTTATGATTACTCCACTATGATAAATCCATTAAAAAAATATGTATTAAGAGTTAAAATACTTACAATTCAAAGAACGACATGGCCCTTGTTGCAGCGGCACATAACCTCAACTGTCAACTTCACAAGGTCACTACAAAGTGGCGGGAAACATCGTGGTAGCGTAGCAGGGATAACAACCGACAACAAAAAAATACCCTCCGTTTTATGTGATAAATTGTACCCGCGGTAAAAAATCGTAGAGTCAGTGTCGACAAATGTCGACAGTGGGCAGAAATGGGTTAATTTTTTAATATTGTATATATATATATATATATATATATATATATATATATATATCCGTGACCATGATAATTTTCAAACGGAACCTCCGATTTTGATGAAATTTTTTACAGGGGTGTAAACCAGCATTTTCTTGAACGAGTTCACGAACCAGAATGATCGGACCATGGGAACGGGGCTGTATGAGATTTCAAAAGGGAAAAAATGGGTTTTTGGCATTTTTTTACCTTAATTTTAAAAATCCAACAAAAAGAGCTCAAAAAATAAACAATCTAGCATCTTGAATTTTTAACTTAGCTTAAATGGTTACAGAGAAAATCCAAAAATATGTTTCCCATGATATTCTTATGGGAAATAAACAAAACCTTCCATCTTATTTATTGACATGTCTTGATAAAATTTAATACTTATATCAATTGGTAAGGGTTTAACCTATATTTGATTACAAAGCCCAAATGGCGGCAAACCTACGTACCTCCCCGCAAGGGGTTTATGAGATAATTAATACCATTTAGTTGGTTGGGTTTAACTTATATTTACTAATAAAACCCGTATGAAGGCAAGCATATGTGCTCAACCCCATGGTTTCTATGGGGAAATAGAAAAAATACCAAAACCATTCATTGGAAATTCGCTGAGTACGCAGATCTGCTGCGACGGGGCCGGGTATTGAGTTTTATCAGAATTGACTTAATGTTCCTTTCCAATTAAAAAAATAGTCAAAAAATGTACAATGAGCTAGCCTACTTTTATTAACCTAATCTTAGGAATGAATTAATTGATATAATTCTAGTTTAGATGCAATTGTATTCAAAGAACTTATAGAATTTATACATAATATTATGTACAATACACGTAATGTAGATTATTTATAGAATGGGATGCTGTTAATTTGTTCAAGGCTCTCAGGCCTACTTTTCTTTGAGAAGCTTCAATTACTGATAGTGAAAGGTTAAATTGTTTTGATTTAGATAAAAGGACCTCTTGTCGATTAAACTGGATGAGGAACTTCTCTTTTTTAAATCAAAGCTCAAACAATCCATTGCATATGCATGTATTCAGGTTTGCCCAACATAAGCAAGAAGTGTAATGATGTAAAGTCATATTATATGTTGGTTTAAATAGTTTAAAAATCATTCTTTCGCTTTTCTTCAGGTTTTCAGGTTTTCTTTCGCTGGACTGTGAAAATGTGCCAAGGCCTCAAAGACCAGACATTGGATTCATAGCTTCGGAGGTTACCTTCATAACGTCATCATCTTCGGCATCGGTGCCGGGGGGCCTTTGAACATTATCAGTTTCTGTTGCAGGTTTTCTGTATTGTTTGGACGTAAAAGTGTAGTTATCATTTATGAATTAGAAGTAAAACTGAACTTTTTATAAAACTAAAATTTTGTCCGTGTCCTCAAAATGGGGATTTTGGGGGCTGCTTAAATTTTTTCATGAAATACCCAACAGGGTCTTTTAATAAAAGAGACATCACATTATAGTGAAAAGATATTCATTACTGACTTTTCATTGATTACTCATTAAGTTACTTATTTTAATTAAAACTCATTTAAACCAACTAAATCATCATACAAATATAAATGTTTAATAAAAAAAAGGAAAAAAACATTAATAGAAATAACGTCTAACCCAAATGAGAAATGGATGTAACAAGATTTTGCCAAATGTACCTGGGAGCTATTAAGCATAAAACTTTATATTTAGATATGTTAGAATGAACCAACTGAAGGTGATATATTGAATTTGTGAAAGCATTGATATAATTTGTTTAATAAACTGTACACACATCCCGTGCGAAGAATGGGTACACAGCTAGTTTTTTCCTAAGAGTTTACATCAGAAGCAACTCTACTACCTTTCTTGAATCCAAAGTTTTAGTCTGAAATGTTATTTGTAAAGTGAAAAATAGTTTTTAATATTTAAAGTGTTTTGAAGTAGATAATCGTTACAAAAGGTTTTATATTTTGAATCTACAGAAACCCTCTAAAAGTGCCATGTGTTTTCATTCTAGGAAAACTCAGATATGCAGGTATTGCTCGAAGAAGTTCTCAAGTAATAAAGGTTTAATGAACCAAGAGGGGCCATGTGAAATTTGCGAGGAGGAGGCCTTCGCTACAGCTGGTATTTAACATACAAAAAGTGATCATGAGAGGTAAGAGGTGATTGCAGCCTAAAAAGTTGTGGCATAATGGCTGGCAGAATGAGTGGGAACCAGGCGTTTGGCCCCCTGGCCCGCTTATACTGTGTTTGAGAGTCCGTGAAGGAGATTTGACAATCGGAGAAAAGTAAATTTTTGGGTCTGACTGTTTTAAACATGAAGTGTGAAGATAAATTAGACTTTTAACTGGAACTAAAATCATTAAAAAAAAATTCAAAATAGCATGCTTTGGAACTGTTGGTTGGGGGGTTGTTCTGAACTGTTGTAAAAACTAATCTTTATCTCTTGTCACTTATGGTAACTAAAAGTGAACTAATTACAATGGTTTAAAAAAGAAAAAAGAATTATTTGGATAGATAAAAATGTATCCTGTGTTGTTATAAAGCAAATGGAAATAGATTTCCTGTTTTATTCAACCCTAATTCTAAGGTGCCAGGCAACACAGGGCTCAAGGACCAGATGCTGACCCTCCGCTGGGTCCGAGACAACATCCACAGCTTCGGAGGCGACCCTCTCAACGCCACCATTGTTAGCATCAGTGCCGGGGGGCATCTGTGCACTACCACCTTCTCTCCCCGCTCTCTAAAGGTCTGTGTGTACACGTATATTTTTAAGAGTGGAAAATTCCAAAGAAAGGTAAATTATCATAAGATTTAGGAAGTAGTGTCAGCAAAGAGTTAAAATACAAGCTTGCATAAGAAGTTTGGATCTTACTGTCTTCTTATTTTCTTTAACTAATAGGTTTCATTTGTAGATAATAAGTAACCCACAAAAGTTTTATGAGGTAAAAAATATCCAAGGACTTCGTTATTCAACTTTTGTTTGTATAATTTTTAAAAAACAATCAGTTTACTAGTTTACATAAGTTACTTCTGTTTCTTAATACTTTACAATCAAAAAATTGAAATTGTCTGATATGTACCACTTTTCCTAAATAGTGCCTTCATTAATAAGTTTTCATTGTGAAAATGTTCACAGTAAGATCTTAAGGCCATGAATTTCCTAAGAAAAATTTTAGTTAACTTTATGAATCGCCTATTCTCGAGCTTTTCCTCTCAAGGTAACCAGCATATCTACATCATTCACCAGTGAAATTGTTTGTTTGGTTAAATTTTAAACATTGGTTTCAGGTCTTTTGGTTACAGGTCTTTTCAAAACTCACTCCCAAATTACGTTTTTTTCATAAGTACATTGTAAGGACATGCACCAAGTGTAAAAGTAAACAAGAGGTCATTTGAAAAGGCATTAAACAAGAGTAGTTTTATGATAAAGATTTTACAGTTTTTTGATTTTTCAGAGATCCAAACACCAGTGAGAGTGGTGTGAAATGGGAGAAAGACTCAGAGACAAAACCTCTTTACTTGGAGATGGGGAGTGAATGGTCCATGAAGGAGGGAGTTCCAGTCAGCAATAGGGCCGAATACTGGGAAAATCTCACCGAGAAATATTCAAATCCAAAATAGAGAGTAAATTACTATAGTCTGTTCACCGAGAGTGTGAAGTGAAGCCCCGCCTCAAAATGGCGAATGCCACGGGTCGGGACCAATCAGGAAAGAAAAAATCACTTGTACGTTGTGAGGCTAGAGGGATGATTCACAGTTGTTTCCTAAAAGCAACTTACTCTTCACATTTTTCCCGTTCAACCCTGTCAGCTGTTTCACCGTGACATTTAAAAGCAGGTGTGGATTTGTTGTTTGTTTTTGTAGATTCATTGTTATTTCATTTATAGGTCATTTTACTATAGCCTAAATAAATACTCATGTGACACAGCCTGCCATTAGGAGGGGGCGGAGTTTCACTTCACACTCTCGGTGAACAGACTATAATCTTCACTTTCTACACTTTGAGGAGAAAGGTGGTTAAGTTTTTTTGCTTGTTCATTAATTTTTTATGTGCCCTATATTTTTATCTGAATAAATATATGTCAAACGTTTTCACTGTTTTTATTACTGTGGCTTAAAATATTTTATGATGTGTTAAATGGATATTATATAAGTTATTATTAACATTTTGGATTTAAACATGTTCATAACTTTTGGCTCACTTGAGAGTGGGAAAGTTAACTACATAGTAATTATTTCAGATTTAAATTTGAATACCATGTCTGTCACGGCAATATTTCCGAATAGGCAGACTATGCGGGCAGCAAATTTTATGGGCGATAAAATTTGGGAGATAAATAATCAAAAAGGCCGAGTTTTAATCGCAAAAAAATAAATGTTTAGCAAATAATTTTGCTATACAAAATATATATTTTGTCTATATTTTTATCTGAATAAATATATGTCAAACGTTTTCACTGTTTTTATTACTGTGGCTTAAAATATTTTATGATGTGTTAAATGGATATTATATAAGTTATTATTAACATTTTGGATTTAAACATGTTCATAACTTTTGGCTCACTTGAGAGTGGGAAAGTTAACTACATAGTAATTATTTCAGATTTAAATTTGAATACCATGTCTGTCACGGCAATATTTCCGAATAGGCAGACTATGCGGGCAGCAAATTTTATGGGCGATAAAATTTGGGAGATAAATAATCAAAAAGGCCGAGTTTTAATCGCAAAAAAATAAATGTTTAGCAAATAATTTTGAGAACTACAAAACGGATATTTGAAATACTTTAAGTATCAAATTATTTAAAAACACTTTAAAGCCAAAAGTCAATAATATATTTATTACACGGTTGTGCTGAGTTTTCTGTCCTGAGCTGCCCTGTCCTACTGGTCTGCTGAACTTGCCCCGCACAGATCGCCGCCAAACTACACAAAAAACTACACCTTCCTCTGTTTACTTTGTTCGCCACTACTCAGCGGCAGCGCTAGCTGAAAGCCCATCCGAATAAAAATGTCAACATCTTGGTAAATTTTTCTGATAGAAACCAGAGAAGATTTTCGATCAGGTTTTACAGATGTAGAGATAGCATTAAGGATATTTGCAAGCACACCCAAATCAAACTGATCTGCAGAGAGATCGTTTTCATGTCTTAAAAGGGTAAAACATAATTTTAAAAATCCGATCCTCTAAAGTCTTGAATATTAATGGAGAACTGCTGAACTCCAAGGACTAAACTATAGTTATTGATTCATTTGCTGCGAGGAAAGTATAAAACCAACCACTGACTTAACTCAAATTGTATTATTGTTTTAAGTAAAACTACTTAATTAATTTTTCCTTTTGATTCATTTAGTTTTTTCGTAAATAACACAATTTTTACTTTCTCCCCCTATACCATAGTATATGGAGAAAGTATTGTTTTCATCAAAATTTTTGAATTTGAGTTGTTGGTGGATTTATCCATTTTGGTTCTGAATCCAAAAAAGTGGTTTTCGGAGTGATGTCTGTGTGTATGTGTGTGTGTGTGTCTGGATGTATACAAAGCTAGAGAATGCCCCAATGGTCCGATTTTGGTGAAATTTGGTACGTAGGTCCAAACCCACAATAATTAATTTCAGGCGTTTTTTTTCATTTTTAAAAATTTTTTATTTTCAAGGGTAGTTTACCCCCAAAACGCTTAAAAAACGTGAAAAATCAAAATTTCTCAAAAACGGCCCTAACGATTTTTATTAAAATTCTGTGGTTTATTAAGATTAAAATGCTGAATAAAATGACACCACCCGCATCTCTGAGAAAATGCGCGTTCAAAAGTTATACAGTAAAAAGTGTTAAAAAAAATCAATTTTTTTAATTTTTAAAATAGCTGTTATCTTGAAATAAATTTTACTTATCACCATTAAATAAAGCTCAAAAACTAAATAATTCAGTATTTTAAATTAATGCTCTACGTCATGTGGTTGCGGAGAAAATTCAATTTTTCGTATAGCGGTAAATGCAGTACGTTGTTAAAAGTCACGGACGCGCGTAGGGTCAAACTCGCGCTGCTCAGCTGGTAGCTATCCGACTGAGCCATCAAGACATTAATGATTGAAGCTTTTAACCTTTTTTAGCGAATTTCAATATAGGGAATACGCTATTACGGTAGTAGCCATGGTAAGACCTAAGTCCGGGACCACTTTATTTTTTCATTTTCAGGTCCCTAGAAGCCAAAAACACCATTCGTTCGTTTTCATATATATGTGTATATATATATGTGTGTGTGTGTGTGTGTGTGTGTGTGTGTGTGTGTGTCCGTGGTACTGATGATAACTTTTGAAGGGGACTTCCGATTTTGATGAAATTTGGTATGAAGGTGTAAGACCAGGTCTATTTTCATGAGTTTGCGAACCAGCATTGTCGGGTTATGGGAACGGGGTTTTATGGGGTTTCAAAGGGGTCAAAAATGGGTTTTTCACATTTATGGACCTAAATTTTAAAAATTCATCAATTTTAACTAAAACCATTTAAAAGAGCTTAAAAAAACAAACAATTTAGTATTTTGAATTTTTAAAATAGCTTAACTGGTTATAGAGAAAATTCAAATCAAGTTTCCCATGTTATTCTTATGGGTAAATCTTTAAAAAGTTAGATATCGCTTATTTATGAACATATTTTAATAAAAATTTTCATGAACCTTTACTAGGTGGTGAGTAATTAAGATTAGATAAAAAACCCACATGGCAGCAAACCTCCATGCTAAATCCCATGGTATTCTCATGGAAAATAAGTGTATAATGGGAGCAAGAGAGATGGAGATAATAAGACATCTGTTCCTAATCAGCTGTCTTCTGCATATTTGTCAAATTTGAAATGTTTATGTTTTGTTATTTGTAAACAAATCATTCCTTTTGCATGGAAGCTTTGGATATGCACTTTTATTACTGTTAAAAAAAAGTCATTTATTGCAATATAAATATTAATATACAAATTATTAAAAAAATAATAATTCACTCAGAAATATAATGCCATTAAATATATTATATTTCATTGTAAAGATTATTAATTATATAAGATAGCCACAAAGTTCTTTGATGTTGAAACAATAATTTTTTGGAAATTCGGACGGGGGTATTTTATATTGTTGGGAGAAAGTATGTGTCAGTTATCTGGTACCGTTTATTGAAAATAGAAATATTTGTTTTTTTTAATGCCTATCCAGTGAATCTAATTTAAATTTTCAATAACAAGCGTTTTAAGAGCTCTTGTATACGGACGTTTTTGTGTGCTGTTTTCGCGCTGTTTTACACAATTATGACTTCATTCCATGTGTCCAAGTCAGAATCCCATTCTGCATGAAAACACTGTAACAAAACTTGCGTAAAAAGGCTGAACTAGCTATTAGATTTGTTGATGCAGCATGCAAGTGCCGATGTATTGGGGTAATCCTAGTGAGGTTGGAGGGCGCGCTGACCAGTGGTTGGAGGTGGGGGGAGGGGCATACTTCGCTGACCAGAGGTGGCAGATACTTAAAAGGGTGTTTTAAACAAAACAAAAACAAACTTTTCGTAAAACTTATCAAAAACTTTATTTAGCAAGAGTTTCATTAGATACCTGGAAAACACATTATCATTATTATGAAATATTCAAATTGTGTTTTTTCTGCATTAAACTTTTATATAACAAACTAATCCATCTTTGAAACATTTTTTTTAAATTTAACCATACTTTTTATGTTTATTTTACATTATGAAAACAAATCTTACTGCATGGACAAATTATATCATTACAAAAAAAGAAAATACATATGTGATAAAATACCTTAAACTAGAAGTATCACAATTGATGTTCCTGACATAATATTGCTGATTCTCATCATCAAGGAAAGTTCTACAACTTAAAGGATGTTCTGTAAGAATCATCACCATTAACAATGTACACTATGTGCATATATATACAAGTGAACTTAAACCTAAGTAGGAAAGACAATGACCACATAGAGGGGTGAATGTTGTAATGCACAGTTTAACTGCGGGCAACGTTGACGATATTGTGACGTGGAGTGCAAAAGGAGGGCTTTTCTTCTTGAGTGGTCTTACTGAATCCGTTGATGTGAATTCCGTTAATTCCCTTCACTACCGTTTCAAGTTTTTGGTCTTCGGCAACCTTCTTGATATCGGATTCCTCCACGATCTTGTTTCCTGTGTTACTATTTTCTTTTGTCTGTTCCATTATAATGTCTGTGGCTGTAAGGATTTCGTTGACGGAGAACCTTACATCATCAATTGTTACTGCAGGGCTAGCGAGGACGAAACGGATGAAAACCTTGTCAAGCAGTTTCCCAGGGATCATGTAAACTTTCTTCCTCCTGTTCAGTTCTTCAAGGATCGCTGTGCTCAATTGGTTCTCTCCCTAAAACAATAGTAGAATTGTGTCAAAACTTGTATAGTAACGTTCTTTATTACTCTAAATAATCTTATGGTCAACGTATAGTTTGGACAAAAAAATTATCATCACAGTTTATTTTATTATTATTCTTTTACATATTTGAAATTTTGTTCCATCTGAATATAATAATCCCTGGAGACTTCATATTGGCGTATGAAGAATAAAAGTATTCGAATTTGAATTTAATAATCCCTGACTTAGAGAGCATCAAGAAAATAACCCTAAAAGTTTTTTTTTTCCTACCAGTGCGTTAAAAAATTTACTAAAGTTGGTATGGTTACTAAAATTGGGTAGACAGCTTAGGACTTTTAATTCATTTTTGTCAATTACACAACAAAACCTAAAAATACTTTATTGCTTTTTCATAAGCCTTTCTAGAGTTTAACACAATTTTAATCTTTTCAGTTCTTTATAATTTTGGCGTTGTTTTGAAAATTGTCTAGGTTTATATAAAATTGTAAATAGGGTTGGTAAAAACAGACTGGTCACAATGTTAAATCTGCTGATATCACACATTTAAATGCTTGTAACCTTTTGTCCGAGCATTAATAACTTTTGCACTTATGTAATTTCACTATAATCACCCACTTAAAACATTTTAGATTTTCACGTGACAATTTGCGCCTCACCTTAGCTCTGAAGCAGACCAGACCCATGCACGTAGGCGCTGCCAGCTCGAAGCGAGGGTCAGCAACAATCATCTTCTCAAACTCCTGAGCGAGTGCAACATGGTTGCGAATGTGCTGCTGAAGTCCCTTCAATCCATAGGATCGGAGGGTGAACCAGATCTTCAGTGAGCGAAAGCGTCGGCCAAGAGGGATCTGCCAGTTCTGAGTGAACAAAAGTCACGTTATTAGTAAACAAACTTTGGTTTAAAACACAAATACACAATAATAATAATCATTTATTTCTCTTAAGAGTCATCTTCACCCCTGGGCCAGTAGCCCATTGTTGCGCCGTCGGCAATGTTAACCATGGCTTTTAATGCAAAACATGGTATTGCATTCCCCTGTTTCGGACGCCGTTTTTCAACCAATTTTCTTTAAACTTGGTAAGTGTTTAGTTGAATAGTTATACTATGTCGCTCATACCTCGGAATTTTGAAAATTTAACAAATATTACTCTTTGAGATGTCGAAAAGTAACTCGATTTTACTTAGTAATATTTGTTAAATTTTCTAAATTCCGAGGTATGAGCGACATAGTATAACTATTCAACTAAACACTTACCAAGTTTAAAGAAAATCGGTTGAAAAACGGCGTCCGAAACAGGGGAATGCAATACCATGTTTTGCATTAAAAGCCGTATGGTTAACATTGCCGACTGCGCAACAATGGGCTACTGGCCCAGGGGTGAAGATGACTCTTAAGGCTTTGGTCTACCTGAGCCCGAATACTACCTTGCAGCCGCGGCCATAGCGCAAGGCGAGTTTTATGGCAGCAGATGTTTACGATAATCGGGTTTTAAAATTAACTAATTAAGATAGAGATTGACTCTTAGTTTTTTATAAAAGTAGAAAGATGATCTCGTCTTCTATGTTTTTAGAATTTTTAAACAAAATTTCTAATTTCAGTTATAAGTGTCTGAAACCATCTTTTCGTTTTCCCCAATTTTTAACTAAAGTTTTCAGTTAGTTCTTTGAAATAATTCAAAAAAGTAACCAAGTAAAATTAGTACTGTCCTTCTTCTTTAATATGACACCTTATTCATATTGTGTAAGGCTCTACGCTGAATGTAGCAGGAGATAACACATTAAAAAAAAACCCCCTTGCATTTGGATGGCATGCCAGGGGTACACCGGAGCCTTAAAAACATGTTTACAATAAACAAAAAGTATACTTGAAATTTTTAGCCAGCATCTTTAAATTTTTTATAGCTAGAAAAAAGAGGGAAAACAAAGATGAAAAAGTTCAGCATTTGAATAAAAGCGAGTGGTTATTTATTCCTTTAGAAAGAGGAATAATCATAAAGTACAGAAACTAATCAAGCAAGGGAGTTTTGTATTTTGGTCTCGCTACGCCAATGGCATTTTTGAATGTTTTGACGGGGAATGGTTTTAACCCCAGTCTTGTTACTATCTAACATCGATCAGTTGTTAGAAAGCATCATTAATTAATAGCCCAATGGCAAATGGCAACTGGGTCCAGAATCGATCCTTTAAAAAGCTACAAACTTTCCTCAGGATCGAACCGGCAACCTTTGGATTCAAAGGCGAGCACTATAATCACTCAGCTACCCAGCCATATAGTCTTATATTTTGTGAGATATGTCTTTTAAGTTTAAGTAACCAATGATTGTTTATATTTCTCAACATTTCAAGAGTTTATCAGGTAATAACGATTAAGTGTAGGGAAATTTTTATTACATTTTCTTATTAGATCAAAAATATTATGAATATGTATTAAGTTAAGAATAAAAAAATCACAAGTCACTATAATTACTATCAAGAGTCATTATTTCAATCCAGGAACAATTCATTGAAGCCTGATCTCAGAGGTAATTAAATCATATCTTAAACAATATAAATGTTTTTTAAAATTTCATAAACTTTCGGTGAAATTAACTTTCTAGATAGAAAGCATTTCCAGCTTGGAAAGCATTATTTAATCAATTCGCTGTCTTTTTGTTTGAAAAACGAATGTACTCTTTTTAACTAGTTTACAGTTAAAATTTGTTACTGACTTAAAGTTTAGATTACTTACTCTCAGATCAGGGGCCTGGGTGTTGGGGCGGTGAGCAAGATAGATTCTCTCCACGGTAAATGCTTCTACAATATCTCGACAGCTCTTGAACCTGAAAACAACAAGAAAATATCAATATAGAATTTAACAATGTGTAAAAATACAAATCTGTTATTATATAAGTGAAAACATAAAATTAAGATCTTTGATATGAGGCACTCTCAAATGTTTTAGCTTTAAGAATTCAAGAAAAAACTTTTTGTTGAGACTGATCAGTACATGAGTAAAAATGAGAAAAAAATCACCTTAAAAACAAAAATAATTAGACATAGAGATAAAAAATATCTATTGATAATGTTTATTTACAACCTCCTAGTGAAGGTCTGGTGTAGTAGACTCACACATCACACTCTTGTCTCTTTAAGGTATTTATATTTTATGGTACAAGAATAGGTTGGGTTAGCTTAGGCTAACATAATCAAACTTAGCCTAATATTTAGGCCTACTGCTAATATTTAATATTCTCCCATTAGGTTAGGTTGGGTTTGGTTAGGTTAGGCTAACCCTATTCAGCTCATGCGGGGTAAATTTTCTCCGTTGCCCATTTTTAAAACACTAGATGATAAGTAATGAGCTTCTATAGAGCTTCCAGCCCTCCTATAAATTTCAAGTCGACTTATCCACTGCCTGACATTGAGGTTTTGGGAAACACATTAGCAATAGTATGTCCTTAATGGCCGACTGAAGTAGCACATGGCATTCTGTCAGAGACTTTTTACCCAACGCGCTCTCACGTTACCCTTTTTGTGAATCGCTGCTGTTGTTATCTTTCGTGAATTAAATGAATCACCAATTATGAATTTGTTCAAGTTTATCTCTCAGAGTGTTTGTGTGTACAGGGCCTGCTCTTTGCACAAGACTGGTATAATATTTTAGTCAAATAGTGACGCTACCAAGGGACTTGAGGACCCACAAATGTTAAGACTTCCACAACCAGAGGCTGTTTAAAATGTAGAACGTAAAAACATAATATTTGATTTTTGTCCAATAAATATGAATAGAAAGACAATGTTTATCAATTGCAGCAATAGAATTTGCAAGGATCATCTGGCTGAAACTTGTAGTGATTGTTTTGGTGCGTAAAAGGGTTTTAGCTTTGGGGAAATGTAAAAAATGTTAATTTTTGTTATCTGAGACCCTAAATCAAAGTAATAAATTAAATACATTTCAATCAAGTAATATGTTGTGGCATCATTAAAAAAAAAATCGTAATGGGGTAAAAATTTACCCCGCGCACACTCTCGTGTTTTAACTATAGTGTGAAACTACCAACATTATAATCAAATTTAGGTTAACCTAATATTTGACCGGGCACTTAACACTATCGACGTACCACATGGCGGAGCAGTCAAAGTTGACTAGCAGCCACTTGTGAAGGTTGGTGACGATGGAGTCGGCGAGGTGCAGCGAGGGCATGTGGCACCTCAGCTCGGGGCAGATGAGAGCCACGCCAGCGTACGCTGCATCCAGGTGGAGCCACACACTGTGCTCCTGACACACGGGGCCGATCTCGTCCAACTTGTCAAAGGCGCAGGTCGCCGTAGTGCCATAGTTGGCCACCAGCTGGAACAAAGCGGACGGTTAGGCTTACATTAAGGTAATGCTTTAGAGTGGCCTATAAGAAAATTATAGGTAAGCCTAATATATGAAGAAAATTTATAACAGCCTCAATTCACTTTGTTCAGATGAAAACGTTTCTGATAATTTTCTCATTGTGCGAGTTATTAAAAAATTAGTCTTTTGATTGGTAGAGATAGCCATAGCACACATGGTTGCTGGAATGTATGATATGATTTCTGCTTAACTGATTAGGCCCACAAGTGAATTTTTGGGTAAATAAAATTATTTGAAATGTTTTTAGATCAAACATGGTTTAGTACTTGTTTGTTATAAATAAGCCAGCTACTTTTTTATGTTATCTTGAACTGGGATCTTTAAAAAACACATCAATTGAAAGAAAAGTATTTACTGAGCATTGTGTAAAAATTTCATGTTTCTAAGTTTTACAATTTTTTAGTTATGCTTCCTTAAAGTCAGCCATGTCACCTATAATGGCACTTCACCCACGGCCTCGACACCAGGCGGCCTGATACACGTACTCAGCCAAAACAGCGCACAGCAGCGGTTAGTTTATTTTTATTTTGAAATATAGGTCAGAAATACTTTCAAAACAAATCTCACGGTAGCGATAAGTCATACGAAATACCGTCTAGACAGCTATAACTAGCCCAGCTTAGCGGCCTCGTTAGAAGACTTGTTCGCCACGATCATTTGTGACATGCATGACTTAAAGCAAGCAAAACTCAAAAACTGAACAACTTAGAAAAATTTTTACTCAATGTTCAGTACATCGTTTTCTTTCAATTAGTGTGTTTTTTTAAGATCCCAGTTCAAGATAACATAAATTAGCTGGCTTGTAACAGACAGGTTCCCATGTTTTTAAACTAAATAGTACAGTGCCTACTTAATTACTTTTTTTCTCTAAAGTTTGTTTCCAATCAGTAAAAAATCTGTAGTCTCTATTTCAAATTAGACTTACATAGCAAGGAATGAGTCCTTTCTTCAAATCGTCCTCGATAGCTTTCCGAACAGTGTCGCCTCTCAAGCAGCCATTCTCGTCAGTTGGAAGCAGTCGCATCGGAACGGATGCCAACATTCCTGCCTTCTCCACCGAGCTGTTGGACTGGTCACTCGAGTAACACACCAGCTTTGCTTTGATATCCTGCTCGCTCAGTTCTGGGTTTTTCTTCTGAATGCGGCGCACAGCCTTCTCTTTTGCTACCAGCAGTCCCATCAGTGTGGCTTCGCTGGCTGAACCCTGGAATAAGTTAAGAAGTCTTATGTTAAAACCATTGAAAAATAAGATTTTTTGTTGAATTTTTAACGCTTCAAGGGAAAGGAGGTCAGAGCCCCTGAATACTCTTGGGCCTACACAAAATCAAACGTAAGACTTCTGAAATTGAATTCCAAGACCCGTTTCACCCATGATATGACTTTTACATGTTAATAAAAATTAAATGTGTCGGTAAACTTACTGATTGGGTGAGCTGGTAAAACTATTGAAACTAAGCATAAGATATTGCCAGTACGGTATTCTTCAAATAACCTTACCTGCAAGCAGCCTCCACCTTCAGAGTCGGAGCCGTTGAGGAGCTCTTCTGGTAGACCCATGGCCTTGGCGAGCCAGTCCATCATCACGATCTCAAGCTCGGTACAAGCTGGGCTCGACATCTGTAAATATAAAATGCTATGTTTTACAATTTGGTAAAATTAACTAAAGACAATAATCAGGAATTACATATAGTCGTACAAGAAAATAATAAATCTCTCAATGTAGGCTATGCTAGCATTTAGCAAATTACAGAAAAATCGCTATAGGCTGTTTGATGCCTACCGTCAGAACATGTTCATGCTATTGAGGTATAGAAATAGGCTAATTTAGGCTTTTGGCCTATATTGTGTTTGAAGGACTAAAAGTTAAATTTTGTTTAAAATTGCATTGTTAGTACATTTAAAATCAATAAAACTATTAAACTTATGTTATGTTAGGCTTTTTTAAATATGGTACTGACTAATCCTACACCCATAACATACTGTATTATAGTCAATAGACAAGGGCATGTGTAGGCTTATGATTTTATTAATATCATATTTAATTTAATTTTAAGTCTTGTAAGGTTTATAACACAATGATTTGGTTATAAGGTGGCAAACTAAAGAAAATTGTTTCCACAAAAAAATTAAACAAACAGACCTAAAAGATAAAAAATTCGGCTTGAACCTAGTTAAAAAATGTTATATCATACAAATCAGTAATAAAATGCAAAAAATTTTAAGTCAACTTCCTACCATACTCATTTAAGGTTAGGCTACTAATGCATATCTAAAATTTAATTATAAGAATTACCGTGACAATTCAGGTATTTAACCTCTTGTATAATATAATTGCAAAGTAATCGGGAAGACAAGAGTCAAAAATGAAATTTAAATAAATTTAAAACAAACAGTAATATACCGTAGGCCTATTTACTGTATCAGTATTTGAAGTTTATTATAAAACTGCTTGCTCTTTATATAAAACAGGATTGTAACATTTGATATGCGTTTGTTATTAGAAATTAATTATTTTCGTCCTTGTACCATTGACTAAGGATCCTATAGTAGTATTCCTTGTATCCTTGTATCCTGGTAGTATCAATAGTCAATGCTTGTACCATTGACTTTACGTATGTAAAGTCAATGCTTGTACAAAACACCAGAGTCTACGCTTAGTCTATCTTTACTCAAGGGTGTAAAACGGCAGTTGGCACTACTGCTCTCTGTTGGCAACAATGGCCTCTTTCCGGTTCCTTTGTTTGTTTGGATTGTTGAGTTCATCGTGTTGCGTTCAATCAAAATACAGTACGAAATATCCGTGGGTAAGTATTTTACTTATATTTTTCTGATAATATAAGTTAATTTAGGTTTGTTAGTTACTACGAACTAAGCAGTATATAATCTTGTCACTTACCCAGCTGAAGCCCATGACTCCAAGCCCAGCGCTCATCAGTTCACCGATAATGGAGGGGAACGAGCTTGCCGTTGGGTAATAGCTGTGAAATCCAGGTGCTTGCCAATGAGTTACCTGTGGAAATCATTCAAATTGTTATAAAACCAAGTTAAGTTAAACAGTTTTAAAAAGGCATAAAGTTGGTTAGAACTACTAAAATAATTCTCAAAGAAACTTGTTTAGCATATCTTCAGAAGGTGTTAAAAAACACTATTTTGGCAGAATTTTGTATGATAAATGTTTTTTTTTTTTAATTAATAAGTTTTAACCGGAAATTGAAGTTTTTTTTATTTCTATTTTCTTTTAATGGAATGAGTTTTTTATTTAGATTTTGAATTTTATATAAGTTACTTAATTTTGTTTGTTTAAGTTAACTTTATAAAAGAGTATAATGATTATTTTTACTGTTATATACCGTTTTAAGGCCTGATAGTTTCGACTTTAAATTAGCCATTTGGAAGTTAGATATTTTCCAGTAGCCTATCGTAATCCCAAAGCAGTACAATGGCTTACCCCCGGCATGACGACCGTGTCCATGTCCTTGAGGATGTCCTGCCAGGGCTGTCCCTCCTCCGGGATGGTGTCGGGCACCAAGGGGCGCAAATACCCCGGACTGACGGACGGCAGGACGGGCCTGAAAACGTACGATTTCATTGCACTTCACTGTCACTTGGAATTTTTAATACTGGAGAAAGTACTAATATTTTCTATGTTTAGGGCCTATAAGGCCCTATATTTTGATAAAAAAAGTTGAATAAAATTGACGATAAAAATTCAAATTAATTAATTCAAGAAACACTCTAAACACAACAAAGGGTTTCTTAGTACCAATGATAAAAATACGAACACAATAATAACAAGATATGAATAAGAAAATTAATATAAATTAAATTACGAATCACTGTATATACAGTCAAGGTTTCTCAGTAGGACTATCGAGAATAAGGATACTGAACGGTAGGCCTATCTTGATTACATTTTAAAGTCGTTTGATGGACATTATTGTTCAGTTCTTTCATAGACCTGGGCACATCACATTTCCCCCTCTCCATCTTCCACTTCTAATTTAAATCTATCCTTAAAATAACCGATTTCAATCTAAGTTGTTTAAGTTTCCATCCTTTATATAATATATCTTATCTTCTCATATTATTTCATTACCAACTTATTTTCTAATAACACATATGTCAATTTTTACTTTTAACATATGTTATTTTTCTTATAATTTAATTCATTGTTCATTCTTCTTACAACCACACAACAAAAAGCATTATGTTGATTTTGTTTTAATATTTCCCATTTTTTCAATTTCCTTTTTTTTATTTTCGATTACATGTAATTATCTGTATAATGTGCAGCCAAACCAAATATTTTAATTTTTTAAAAATGATTTTCTAATTGAATTATTTTTGTGGTTGCAATTTTGTGTGGTGAAAAATGACTCAAAATGAACTTTAAAGTGGATGGAAATGAAGATGAAACCTCGGACTATCAAATGAAAGAAAAGTGAGTAAAACAAAGACTAAGGTGGGTGACAATATACTTCATTACAAAACATTGAACTATATCGTGATTAAAAGAAATAAATGTTGTTATAATGTTATTTTTTTCAAAACCAGGCGCACATTATAATCTCTTTCTTTTAACTAATGTTTTCTTTTTATTTTCAAGGTTTTGTCATGTTTAGCCATAAAACTTGACTGGTCCTTCACAGCTAATTTTCACAGTATATTTTTCTAATTATAATTAAACCCCCCATAATTCATTTGGTCCTGATCGAGCCGGATAATCATGAATCCAGTCCTATACCTTTACCTTATTTTCCTAGTCTGCCTATTTTTTATCTATGTCATGTGTCTGGCCCATGGTCTATGTTTTGAATTGCAACTGCCCTCTAGTCATAAGAACCATCAGAAATAACTGCTATTAAGTATGGCCCCACCTCGAGGAACAGAGTTTCGCTTGGAAACATACGAGCGACTAACTGCTATTACCAAAGCAAGATTTGCAGCCATTAAAAACGCTGTAGATCAATTAACTGATCAGTCTGATCACCTCACTAAAATCCAAGAAAGAACCTTAGTTGCATATCTTGCTGAGGTAAACACTAAAAAGGAAGATTATGAGGGTAACTTTCAGCGCATCCTCAACAGTAATAGTGATCAAACTATTGACCTAGATTCATTAATTTCTGACCAAAATGAAATTAATGAACTTTTTGTTCATATTTTAAGTCACATTGAAGCCCTGATTACAGTGGAAGCCGCTGCTGAAACTGAAAAACCAGATTCTGAGACCGTGTGTAACATTCACTCTTTGTCAACTAATTCATCCCAAGTCAGATTACCGAAGGTTAATCTTCCCAAATTTAGCGGTGACCTTTCGACATGGTCGTCATTTATAAACCTTTATGACACGACTATTCACAACAACAGCTCCTTATCAGATGTCGTAAGGTTTCAGTATCTCTTAGGTTTACTTGAGCATGAACCTTTAAACCTTGTGAAAAGTCTTAACATTACAGCTGAAAACTATAATATTGCATACCGTTTGTTACGTGAACGTTACCATAATGATCGTCGCCTTCAACTGCTTCATATCAACCAACTGTTAGATCTACCTAACATTTCCAAATCAAATATAAACGGAGTTAGGCAATTTGTTAATCGCTTCAATGAAAATACTCAAGCTCTTCAAGCGTTAAACTATGATGTTCAGAATACTAATCTTTTACTTTCTGTCGTTTTATTGAGAAAGATGGATCTCAAGCTTCGTCAAAAACTGGAATCAGTTTGTAATTTCACGGATACATCCAATCATTCATTGCCCTCATCACAACAAATCATTACTTTCTTAAATAATGAGTGCAACCATTTAGAAGACGCCATGCTATCACAGAAAATGTGCGTTAGTGATGTTAAAACTAAGCAAACTCGACCAAACCCAACAGGTAAGCAAACTCCTGTAAGAAAAAATGTCACAATGACAGTGACACAGTCCAATCCTAAACAAACCCAGACTTTTCCGTGTTTTGTTTGCAATCAGACTAATCATAAAGTGTATTCATGCCCAACGTTCTTGTCTCAATCACCTCATGAACGGTTTCAGTTAGCAAAACAAGCACAAAAATGCATTTCATGTTTAGGATCACATGCTACCAAGTCATGCAAGTCGTTGTTGTCATGTAAAAAATGTAACAAAAAACACCATACTTTGTTACATTTTGATCAAAATGAATCTGATCACAAGGTATTTACTCAAAATCCTGGAACAAATCAATCAAAAAATCCTTCCAAGGAAAATAATTCTTTGGCCCAACCGAATACCTCTGTGTCATTAGTCTCACACAATCAACCTATGCATAGTAACACAAATACTACTGTACTTCTTGGCACAATGCTGGTTCAAATCACATCATCGTGTGGCGAACCTCATGTTTTTAGAGCTTTAATCGATTCCGGAAGCATGTGCAATTTGATCACCGAACGTGCCGCTGCGATCTTAAACTTAAAGCGCTCAAAGTCAACAGTTCAGCTGTCAGGCATTGACCAGCACGTTACTCGTAATAAAGGACAGATATGTATTGACCTCAAAACACTGTCGGGGAAAACAATAGTTGAAGCTCAACCTGCGCTCATTCTTGATAGATTAACAATCGACCTTCCTCGCACTCCTATATCTCTTGAAGTATTACGTCTCACACATTCTTTTGAACTTGCTGATCCTTCCTTCCATCTCCCAAGTCGTATCGACCTTGTCATCGGGAGTGCAATATTCCCTCAAATTCTAACTCAAAACCAATTCTCACTTGGACCCAACCTACCGTGTGCATTAGGAACCCACTTTGGCTTTGTACTCATGGGCACAGCTCCTTGCGCTTCTCCCAGCAATGAGGCAGTCGAAAGCAATCCTATATCTACGCTTAATGTTTGTCTTCATACAGTCAATGACGCGGATTTACATACCGCAATCCAAAAGTTCTGGATACAAGAAGAAGTCCCCTCTAAACTCACCCAATCACATGATGAAACCCTATGCGAAAATCATTATTCTTCCACTCACTCACGGGATGAGAAGGGACGTTATGTAGTGCGTCTTCCTTTCAAGGACTCGTCAAGCACAGTGTTAGGTAATTCTAAAACCGCAGCCGAACAGCGTCTTTGTGCCATGGAACGAAAGTTTTGTTCAAATCCCCGCTTTTCTGAACTATACCACGATTTTATGGACGAGTATGAGTCCTTAGGTCACATGTCTAAATGTAATAATATTGATTCATCTCAACCACACTACTTCCTTCCACATCATGGTGTACTGAAAGAGAGCAGTAGTACCACAAAACTTCGCACAGTTTTTGACGCCAGCTGTAAAACAAACACTGGCTTATCTCTCAATGACATTCTCTTAACCGGCCCTAAGCTGCAAAACAACATATGCGATTTGCTCATGCAGTTTCGCCACCACAACATCGTGTTCTGTTGTGATATACGGCAAATGTACCGTCAAATAACCATTCATCCCGATGACCGTAATTTTCAATTGATTCTCTGGCGCCAAGATCCCAAACAACCTATTGATATATTTCAATTAAATACCGTAACATATGGCATGAACTGTTCCCCCTATTTAGCCATCCGTACACTCCACCAACTTGCCACTGATGAAGGGAGTAAATACCCTATCGCTGCTCATGCTTTGCAACACAACACATATGTTGATGATATAATAACCGGATCTAACACCACTGAAGAAGCTCTCTTACTTCAATCACAATTAATTGAATTGTTAAAAAAAGGATGTTTTGAACTTCGAAAATGGATTTCGAACTCTCCCGATTTATTGGATAAAATCCCCCAATCGCACCTCGAAACTCCTAAATTCCTCCCAACCTCTGATGAACCCCATTTTAATGTATTAGGACTTCAATGGTCACCTACATCTGATACATTTTCCTATGATTGTCAACCAATGACAACTGATAAAACACCAACAAAACGAACAGTTCTAAGCACAATAGCCCAAATATTTGATCCTTGTGGGTTTTTAGTCCCATTTATTATGATTGCAAAATGTTTTATGCAATTACTGTGGACGAAAGGTTTGTCATGGGACTCTCCACTTCCCACTGAACTTCATACCCAATGGAAATCATTTTGTGATGACACTAACTATTTATCAAAAATATCTATACCTCGTTCTTTGAATTTGTCATCAAAAGGCAACATTGAATTGCACGGGTTTTGTGACGCTTCCGAATTAGGATATGCTGCTGTAACTTATGTACGGTGTGAATCACAAGATAACTCCATAAGTACCAACTTGTTAATGGCAAAGAGTCGAGTCGCTCCTTTAAAAAGAGTTACTATTCCAAGATTGGAACTATGTGCGGCATATCTATTAGCTCAGTTGGTAGCCCACATTCAGTCTTTGTTCGGACACGTATTTACCACCCAAAACACATATTTATGGTGTGATTCAACAATAGCTTTAACGTGGATACAAACTCCACCGTACCGCCTTAAAACCTATGTTGCAAACCGTGTCTCACAAATACAGGATTTGACTCCAACTGAATCGTGGAAACACATACCCTCCGAACATAACCCTGCCGATTGTGCATCACGTGGCTTACGTCTTTCGCCTCTCATCAATCATCACTCTTGGTGGCATGGTCCAACATGGCTTTCTCTGCCACCTTCCAAATGGCCGGCTTCAAACTTCAACCCTATCAAATTAAACTCTTCTCATGAAATAAAAACAAATCCTCTTATCACTTTTGTGACTGTTAACAAAACCGAATGGCCAATATTGTCTAGATTTTCATCATGGATGACACTCATACGTGTAATGTCGTACGTTCTGAGATTTGTACATAACTGCCGCAACACACAACGCCATAATGGTTTTTTAGGAACTCAAGAGTTGGACAATGCAAGAAACAAGATATTTTTTCTTGTACAACAATCTACAATGTATGATGATTTTAACCGCTTGTCACAACAGCAACCTTGTTCTAAACGTCTTCAACGCCTAAAGCCTTTCATTGGTTCAAACAACTTGATCCGAGTTGGTGGTCGATTAACCCATGCACCACTCTCTTATGACATTCGACATCCAATAGTGTTGCCTAAGCACCATCACATTGTGAATATTCTTGTTGATTATTACCATGTTCACTATTTACACGCAGGTCCTCAATTAGTTCAATCACTGTTGTCAAAACATGTATGGATATTGAGTGCTCGAAAACGTTATGCGATCACGTATTTTTAAATGTGTCACTTGTTTTAAAGCACGTCCCAAGTCAACGACACCACTCATGGGAGATTTACCACCTTGTCGTATAACTCCGGCTAAACCATTTCTATCGACAGGAATTGACTATGGCGGACCGTTCAACATCAAGATCACTAACCTAAGATTCGTCAAACTAATAAAAGTGTACATTTGTATTTTTATATGCATGGTAACCAAAGCAGTGCATATAGAGGTAGTAGACGATTTATCTACATCTGCTTTCATAGCTGCTCTCTCTCGATTCACCTCTCGACGTGGCCAATGTTCTCATATTTATTCAGACTGTGGCTCTAATTTTGTTGGCGCAAACCGTGAATTACAGAAAATAATGAAAGATCTAAAAACTCAAGTCTCACGTGAATCTATTCAAAGATTTTCCACGGAACACGGCATAACTTTCCATTTTAACCCTCCTGCATCTCCTCACCATGGCGGATTATGGGAATCAGCAATTAAAGGTGCCAAACATCATCTGTATAGAGTTATTGGTTCAACAATTCTCACTTATCCAGAATTTGTTACCCTTACTACACGTATTGAGGCAATTTTAAACTCAAGACCATTAACTCCACTTTCATCAGATCCATCAGATTTATCGGCCCTTACTCCTGGACACTTTTTAAGTGGCCCTCTTGTTTCGATCCCAGAAACTGATTTTACAAATATTCCGACTGATCGTTTGAAACACTGGCAGCTCATGCAAGCTTTGTCCCAAAATGTGTGGAAAAGATGGTCATCCGAATACTTCCTTACCCTCCAACAAAGATCCAAGTGGATAACATCAAAGAAGAATATGAAGATCGGAGACCTAGTTTTGGTACACTCTCCTACACCGACTCTTCAGTGGCCCTTAGGAAGAGTAACCAAGGTATTCCCGGGCAAAGACGGAGTGGTTAGAGTGGCAGAAGTTCGCACAGCAAACGGCTGTTTTCGTCGACCAGTCACAAAGTTATGCATATTACCCCTGGAATAAGATGACTGTTGAAGTAGAATACTTCAAGGCCGGGGAGTATGTTCAGTTCTTTCATAGACCTGGGCACATCACATTTCCCCCTCTCCATCTTCCACTTCTAATTTAAATCTATCCTTAAAATAACCGATTTCAATCTAAGTTGTTTAAGTTTCCATCCTTTATATAATATATCTTATCTTCTCATATTATTTCATTACCAACTTATTTTCTAATAACACATATGTCAATTTTTACTTTTAACATATGTTATTTTTCTTATAATTTAATTCATTGTTCATTCTTCTTACAACCACACAACAAAAAGCATTATGTTGATTTTGTTTTAATATTTCCCATTTTTTCAATTTCCTTTTTTTTATTTTCGATTACATGTAATTATCTGTATAATGTGCAGCCAAACCAAATATTTTAATTTTTTAAAAATGATTTTCTAATTGAATTATTTTTGTGGTTGCTATTTTGTGTGGTGAAAAATGACTCAAAATGAACTTTAAAGTGGATGGAAATGAAGATGAAACCTCGGACTATCAAATGAAAGAAAAGTGAGTAAAACAAAGACTAAGGTGGGTGACAATATACTTCATTACAAAACATTGAACTATATCGTGATTAAAAGAAATAAATGTTGTTATAATGTTATTTTTTTCAAAACCAGGCGCACATTATAATCTCTTTCTTTTAACTAATGTTTTCTTTTTATTTTCAAGGTTTTGTCATGTTTAGCCATAAAACTTGACTGGTCCTTCACAGCTAATTTTCACAGTATATTTTTCTAATTATAATTAAACCCCCCAATTATGCCTACCTGTCTCGAATGTTTTCGTAGTACTCGGCCAAGTAGTCGATGGCGGCTTTTCCAAATTCCCTAAACTCTTGACTGTCCATCTCGTAAACTGTAATCTGGAACACAATAAACTTTTTTTATAATGGAACCCTTCAGTTGACCATTTTTTATTCAGTTGTGTTGCTGTAATTACGTTTTTCAAATTATCAACTGATGAAACTGAATCATTTCGTCTTGATTCCGAAGCGAAGCAATTATTACTTGTTTACATCATTATTAATGGCCAGTAGCCCATTGTTGCGCAGTCGGCAATGTTAATCATACGGCTATTAGTGCAAAACATGGTTTTTTTCTCTGTTTCGGACGCAGTTTTTCAACCGATCTAGCATGTTTTGTTTCCTCCTTTTTTCTCAGCTTGTGAAAATCGTAGGAGAAATCCATGCATACCGTTAGAAAGGTATAGTCCTGTAGATTAGCAGAATCCCATTCTAATTCACATTGGACTCCAGGGCTACGCCCCATGCACAGGCTCTCATAGTTCCAATGTTAATCTTGTGGAGGAAGGATAATTGATCGACTCATTAGACAGCTGTTGTAAAAACAACCTATAGAAAAACAGAAAGAACAGTGATTCAGCTGTAAAATGTTTTTAAACTTCTTGGGTCCAGATCAACCAAAATAATGGTCGAATTTCGACCAGGAGGCGATCTCTAGTTTTCTTTAAAGCATGAAAGAGGATGCTGCATAATGGACCACTCTAAAATAAACTTTTTAACGGTTGTTCTGATGAGCGTTACGAAGTAAAGATGACAAAAGTATCTTGTAAATGTCGGTTCATTAGGTCAACGGGGAATTGGAGTAAGTGAAAACAAAACTGGTTCTATCATGAGCTTTTTAATTTACAATGATCAAGCTTACATGCCCGAAGAAGCAGTGGGATAGTTGAAGGCGTTACTTTAATTGCAACATTTTGTTAGAAAAAGTGACGATATTTTGGCTTCACATTTTGAAAATTATATGTAATTTCATTTTAATATTGCTAGACTTACCCGAGTTACCCGAACTGAAATAATAAGTTCATTATTCTATCACTGTATCATTCTTACAAGAAAGATACTATAAACCAATGATGTTGCTTTATTTTTTTATACCTTTCGTTGTTATTTTGTTATGCCTACCAAAATAATAACCCATAAGACCAATGTTAGAAATTACGATTTTAAAGTTAAATTTAGTCCAAATTCGATTTTTTGGGAATTGAGGCTGTTTATAAACTTATTTTTGGGCAAAAATAATCTTAAATGCAAAGTTTAAGCAAAATCTACCCGCTAAATTTCGATATTGTGGAACACACATCCTTTCAGACAGTGCTCATATTATAGTATCAAATTAATAAAACAATAAAAATAGTGAGCAAACAGCTGACTTTTTCGAATCCTCATATGACTTAAAAAATATAACCGCTGGTTTTTAAGGCCTAGATAAAAATTTTTGTTTTGCATATAGAAAACAAAGCAGGGTTATGTCGTGCTGACTAATAAACAATATTTTGGCTGATAAGTTTCACTTTTCCAAAATAATTAATTCATAGCAAAAATTGTTACCCCGTAATAAATTATCCAAAGAGTTCAAATTTAAATTTGAAAATTTAATTTTTAATTGCATAATGTATCTCGATGTTTTTATTTTGTTTCCTCCATCCTATAGGAATTTAAACAATTAACTATTAAAAGCTCTAAAGTTTCTTACCTCAACAAGATGATTAACCGATTTAAGTAAAAAACTGCTTATATCACTGACACAAAATTAAACTGTAATCTGCACTGCCTGCACGGACCGGCGGGACTGACATGACCGGCGGAGGAGAGGGTCACTTTTATAACAGAGAGTAGAAAAGAACCAGTTCCGAATACGCGGAGTCGAGCGTCACAACGCCGCGATGACGTAGACGCCGCGCCGCCGAGCGCGGGGAAACACGCCGGGGCAGGAATGTCGCCGGGGAAACTCGGCGAGAAATCGCCAGGGAGCATCTGCGAACGTAAACAAACATCGGGTCGTTCACACCAACTGACGTCATAGGGGATGAATGCTGCTGGGGCAACGAGGAAATTGTATAGGCCTACTATTAATTTATCTGAAGTAAAAAGATACAATTTTGCTTACTTTTACGTAAAATTATCTTATTTATTTTATTTTTTAATAGTCGAATTGTGTACATACATTATTAGTAGCTGTTGCCTGCCATGGCTTCGCCCGTGATTGAATTTATTTGATAGGTAATAAAATCTTTTTAAAGCGCAACGAAATCTTCTTCCTTAAGAATGACATTGAAACAATGAAGTGTTGTGAGTGGAGCTCCGAAGGAATTTCGCAAAACCTGTTCTTAGGGAGAAAAGGTTTCTTGAATAGGAAAGGCCCTGAGAACCTGAGCAAATATCAAATAGGAACGATCATGACAAATTTCAACCCCGTATGCCTTTCTGTCATTTTGAAGTCATGTGAGGCGGAGCCCCAAACAACATAAAAACTATATTTGCAAAACTGTTTCTTAATGAACATCTATTAGAAAAAAGGAACGTTTACGTAAAATTTAAACCCGTAGCATAATGTTTTTTTTTTTTTTTTTTTTTTTTTTTTAAGAATTTGTGGGGAGGACCCCTAAAAGGAAATTTGCAAAATAGTTTCTTATTGATCATCTATGAGCATAGAGGAACGCCAATGTCAAATTTCAAACCCGTTGGCCCTAGATTAATTTTGAAGTCATGTGGGTTGGAGCCCTAAAGAACTTCAAAAACTATATTTGTAAGACCATTTCGTAGTGAGCACCTGTTATCACAACGGAACATCCACTTTACATTTACACCCCCTAGGATCTATGGTAATTTTGAGGTTCTATGGGGCGGAGCTCTAAAAGAAATTTACAAAATTATTTCTTAGTGAACACCTAAGAGCAACGAGGAACGTCCATGTCACATTTCAACCCCGTGGGCCCTAGAGTAATTTTTAAGACCTTTTGCGGCGGAGTCCTAAAGAATATAAAAAACTATATTTGCAAAACCGTTTCGTTAAGTAACAAAGAGCAAATAGGAACGTCCAATTCAAATTTAAACCCCGGAGGCCCAAAAGTATAATTTTGAAGTCCTGTGGGACAGAGCCCTAAAGAACTTCGAAAGCTATAGCCTATTTGCAAAACCGTTTGTTAGTGAGCATCCATGGTCAAAGAGAAAAGTCCATGTCAAATATCAACCCCGGTGGCCCCAAAGTAATTTTGAAGTCCAGTGGGGCGGAGCCCTAAAGTGTTTAAAAAACTAACTAGATTTGCAAAACAGCTTCTTAATAAGAATCTATGAGCAAAGAGAATCGTCCATGTAAAATTTGAACTCGTAGGCTATACAGTAATTGTGGACTTCTGTGGGGCGGAGCCCTAAAGAGGATCATCAAAGCATTTCTTTTTATTGAGCACCGAAGAGAAAAAAGATCACTCCAAAATTCAATTCCCGCAGGTTTCTTAATTTGTATTTAAATTTGACCATACGGATAACGTTATATTGAAATTTCGAAGGCCTGTGGAGCGGAGCCCTGAAGGAATTTTGCAAAATAGTTTCTTAGTGAGCACCTGAGAGGCAAGACAACCATACGTTTAAAGTTTCAAGTAATACGTTTGGTAGTTCCTGAGATTTCGTGATGGGTCAGTCAGTAATCACTCCCTTATTATCCCGTTCGTTTTGCTACCTCAGCACTATTAATTCTATTGACACAAGGTTATGAGTACTATATTTTTTGCATGCTTATTGAACTGTATCTCAATCAATAAAAGATCTATTAAGTAGGTGTTAATAGTTTAACCAACTACCGTGTACCTTGAAGACACCACACCAGCCAATGGCTATTATTCATCAGAATATAAGTATTTTAGAACGGTGGTGTATCCCTATGTCACTCCCAGGTGGACATAGTATTTGTACAAATTTTGTTAAATAGTTTTATTTGCCGTCTTGATAAAGGGATGACCAGTAAAATTTTCCTAAAATGCTTAGGTAGTAAAGATTTTAGGTGAAAAAATCGAATACAATTTTTTGTGCAACACAGTTGGCTATATAGGTTACTTGGGTATAAGTTGTGTGGCCGTGGCAGTGAACAGTTGAACTTGACATTGAGGCGAGAGGCGAGAGTGTCAGGGTCTACTGCCTCAGCTATCGCCATTTCATGGACATCTTAAGGCCTATTTTGCCAGACGCGTCTCGTGCGTCTGACGCTCCGCGATGATCGCTAGAGCGATGATCGCTCAGCGTCGATCGCTGGGGGCTATTTTCCCAGACGCGTCTATTCGTTGCGATTATTAGATCTGTCACTGGTTGTCTAGATGGCGTAAGGAGTGGTGTTGGGGCTGTTTGTAAAATGAGTACCGATATTTTAAAAAATGAAGTATTTATTACCTGAGGAGGTAGCTAATTTTATAAATGCTTTGTGATCCCAGGGAAGAAGTGCATTATATGTTTTTAAAGAAATCTGAAGAAGTATATTAACATAAAATATTAATAGATAATCACCTACGTTATGATGAGTCCAAGTTTTCTGAGTTTTTCAGGATTGATATTACACAGTTCAACTCAAGCAAAGTTTAATCGAAAATTAGTTGTATACGGCATCCTTAATAATAAACCCCCATATCCCATAACAGCAGAAGAAAAGCTTGCTCTAACTTCATATTAAGTTTTAATCATGTAGAAAAAAGGATAATATATGCACAAAATTTCAGCCTTCTTCCATTTTAATAATAAAAAGAAAGCACATTTTAACCCATGGATCAAAAGGTTTTGAACCTTTTAGTTTAGTTAGGAAAAAATAATAAATAACAGCACTTTCGGAACTTAGTTTTTATACAGTGTAATTATCAAACATAATTGCAATTGGGAAAAGTAGCAAAAAACCTCAAAAACATTAACTATTAGAAAGAGTTCTTTTTTTTAAATGCTGTTATCAACAAATTACCTCTCAAAGGTATCTAGACGAAGGTTTGCACATGGTTTGCATCGCTTTCCTAGCGAGAATTGTGTCCAAAATTGACGTTGACTTCATTTAATATAACCAATCTTCCACCAATATTCGCGAGCGACTGCGTCTCCGTCTGCTCTAGGAGCAGAGGGCCGCGTCAGACGCTAGCGGCTCAGTTACAGACGCTCGCGGCTGACGCGATAGACGCGTCTGGCAAAATAGACTAAAGGTACATTCACACTTGGCTAGTTACTAGCTGCGAGTGACAGCTGTATTAAAAAACAATCCAAAAATCCTGCTAGTAATCGCTGGTAAGGTAATTTTACATTCACACTACGCTAGTTGCTAGTAGAAGAAGCGAATGTAAACATGTTTGGTATTGTAAACATATGGTTTATGAAAATTAAATTATGGACAGTAAATTAAGTAGGCCTACTATTTTAAATAAGAAGAATATATTATAAAAACTGTTTTGGGTTAAGACAATATGTGGAAAAATATTTTTTTATCATAATGCTACTAATCGGATTTATTGTGTTTTTTCCATGTCCTATGACCACCAAAAACGAGCTTGGTGGGTCGATCGGTTTCTCCCACGACGCATACAAAAAATATATTTTCATTTTTATTTGGGTACACAGTATTTCTTGTGCTTCAATGTTATAATGCTACAGTTTTATCTAAATTCCTCACAATTTAAATTATTTTACGGTAGGCCTAAACTTTAAGAATTTAGTTAGGAGTGTCACGTGTGTCTGACACTGACACTAGGCTGAGCTATCATCGCGCGGCAGGCCTACTGCGACCATCGAAGTATATATACTTCGATGACTGCGACTGGGCTTCATAGATTCAAAGTATTTTTCTAGGAGCGTCTGACGCTCTATCGATTTCCTTTGAGGTAGTTGTAAACACTATACGACCACGTCTATTCTAGTGTGCGCCTTGAACAAGAAAAGATAAAAATGAAATATCGCAAAATTTTGGTATTTTTGGGAATATGTAAAATTATTTGGGAAGGCATTAATAAATAACTCGTAACCTTATACTTTATGACTTGAAGCCCCAACTTTTTTAAGAACCTGTGAGCCTTATAAATAAATACTGCACATATATTATTTGTATGTATATATTTACATTTTTTTTAACTTGTTAGTGGTCATATTTCTTGTAAACGTTTCTGTAACATAACAGTTTTAAATCATACTACATTTGATAAAGAGAACGAAATACTAGTAATTAATTAATAAGTACAAATACACTGTGTACGCACATACATTAGTATAACAAGTTTCTTCTGTCTCTGTAGGGATATTATGCTATACACGGTTTCTGCTACAGGAAGTCATCACACACCGATACCAAACTCAAACTGATTAACAATTTAAAACATTCCGAAAACTTTATTGGCGTCCATCCATAAATGATTAGTTATTATTAGGTAATAGCCTAATAATGTTGCATTCGATCATCTATATACAGTTAATCTTAATCATTTCTACTATAACTAAATTTAATAAACTTTAGGTAAAGACACACTTGATAGTTATTCTTTATAAAACCACTTCGTTTATGGCTGAAAGGACATTTATTTAGTAAAAAAATCGAAATGGTACTGGCGGTACTCTAAATAAAAAAGCCAACGACTGGATCAAAACTGTCACCCGTTCTTTTATGTATCGAAATGTAATTTCCAGTTTTGTTTTTGGGGTGATTGCTTTTCTTTCTTAGTCTTATATCTGATTTCATGAAATTTTTGTAAAGGCACTCGCATCACCCTCTGAAATGAATCACAATCTTCCACTCTCAGCTCATCAAATAGCGTAGATGAAGCTCCAAGTTCCTATCTTTGACCAATCCAGGGTCCCACCATCTCCTCTCTCTCCTAATCTCTTTGTCACACAACTCGGAAATTTTACATTTTAAAATAGGACATTTTAAAATATTTTTATAACTTTTTAGGGTTAAATCAAAACAATAATATAAATAATATGTCAGCTGATTCGTACACATTACAAATATCATTACACGAGCTAGTGGAAGCTAGCTTGCTGTTGGCTAGTTGCTAGTCAATCCAAAAGTTAATTTTGTAAACAAATGACAACTAGCAGCGAGTAACTAGCTAAGTGTGAATGCATCTTAACCTGAAACAATGTAAAGCAGAGGGCAGCGATTGACGCGGAGCGATCATCGCGGAGCGTCAGACGCACGAGACGCGTCTGGCAAAATAGGCCTTTACCGTCCATTAAATTGCTTAACACACGGGTTGATAGTATCAACCACGATAATTTGATAGTCGTTGATAATTTGGTAGTCGTTTATAGTATTCAAACGATTATTCGTTTTGACAGCCTGTTGCATTAAGTGAGATTTAATTAATAGGCCTACATGTCAACGTAGTTATAGGAATGTTATTCGTATGCGAGCACTATGTACGAATAACAACCTAACCTAAATTTTTGTATTAATTAATTTTACCTACTGTACCTATGTATTGCTTTTCTTATTTTTATAATAGCATTAAAACTCCATGCAAATATAATGTTACATTGTTTAAGTAGATTTTCAAATCTATAAACTGTACATAGAATAGAACTATGCTTAAACTGCATATAATTTTTTTGTAATTGAAGGCAATTCTGTTACTTTCCCTCACCTTTTAAACAAATTTAAGTTGCAAGAGTTTGATTCAATCATTTAAAGTATGGCGAAATTAGTACACTTGACTTCTTATTATTTGTATTTGTTATTATATACAGTGTTATTATATACAAGCAGTGTTTGCAGGGCAAAAATGTTATTCTGTCCAAGGATTTTTTTTTTTTTTTTTTTTTTTTTTTTTGAATACGGGGGTTTCGGCCTCCAGGAATCGATTGGAGCTGGTCCCATCGTGTCCGGAAAGATCCGGTCTTCGTCCTAGAGTCCTAGAGCCCTTCAAAGATCCCATGTTATTCTTATGGAGATTTTTAAATTGATCAAAAACCAGCTGATAACTGTAGATAGGCCCTAACATAAGCCAATGAGTACATCTTTAGGAAAATTACACCAAAGTGCAGCACCCTCATTGGCTTATGTTATCTACAGTTATCAGCTGGTTTTTGATCAATTTAAAAACTTGGCGAGTGAGCTAAGCGAACGAGCTTCATCATAAAAAGGAAGAGTGCGAGTGAGCGGAGGGAAGGAGCTTTGTGTGAGAAACGAAAGTAATAATTTTACCAAACATAAGCTCAGTCCTCCTGGTACGGGAATTCAATTTTAGCTTGTTAAAAAACTTTTAACATTTTTGAGGATAACTTTCAACGTTTTAAAAGATTTACATCATAAAAATGTTTCTTTTAGGTGGTCATACACTAAATTCTGACTGTTAACTAATAAAAATTATAAACAATATGGACCTACCATTTTCAGATAAACCGTAAACGTTTTTATATTAATTGTTCTTAAAATACTTTCTAAAGTTGAACATTTTTAACGCCGACGACGCGGAAAACTAGGCCGGCTGTGCAGTGTATTAGGCATAGAAAGCGCCTGATGGGATGTCGATGGGGCGGCGTGCGGAACAAAACGCGAAATGAACGCTTTTGTTTGGGGTTTCCAATCACAAGTTGCGTAACGCGGGAAACTCTAAAGGTCATTAGCTTCGGCTTGACCCTGCTGATAAGGGGCTTATGACTCATACACTGAGTGGGTTGTTTCCTGGCGATCAAGTGGTATCACATATCACATCACATCTATAACGAACCAAAGCTTATAGAAAGAAGCTCGTTTATGGAAAGAATTTGAAAAAGAAAGATTGTCAGTGCAACGCTTGGGAATGATGAGTTTTAGGAAATACTCCCTAGAAAACACAAAATGTAATATATCCTAATATTATCCCAAATATTTTAATTGAATTTTATATACCATAGTCAGTTATATGAAGAGCACTTTGGTCATGATAAAACAATTATTTGACAATAATTTGTATATTACAATACGTATTAAAATATTAAATTTTACGAAGTTCTCAAATGTATTTAGAGTATTTATCCAATAACTGACAATGACCCTGGCATATGAATCAGCTGGTATTTGTCAGTAACAAAGCTACACCTCATCTGATCTCAGTTCTCAGTTAAATCAGTAATCACCTACAAAACGCTACTGCTGAGTGCGTCGAGTCTTATAATTATTAAAATTTATACAGAACCCCAAGTAAAAAGTTAAATCACAAACAAATAATTTGTTCTCATCGTCCATAAATCCTCAGGATTTTTATTACAGTGTAACATACTGTAATATAACTGTAAATAGGATTGATATATATTAATCCTATATATATCATTTAAGTTGTAGGACGGCACAACTTAAAACCTATTGTTATGCAACCAACGTCATGGAAATATAAAGTTTTTTTAGATAATAGTTTTCTTTACAGTAACACCGGTCAATCACCCAAAGTTTTCAATGATTTATGGTTTTGTGGTAAACGGTATAAACTTAAATGATGGACAAGCACTACCTTGACGCTATAAGATCAGTCACGCTATGGCGGAACCAACCATTCATTGCAAGTCCGGAACAAAAATTAGTTTTATACTCAGCACTAAATGATATATCCACTTATCATTTGATTAATTTTAAGCAAAATTTAATTTTTAGATGCAACATTCCTGTTAGTTTAGGGATGTTAGATTGAAATTTATGGAAAACTTCATAATAATTTACGTAATAACAAACAACCGTTTGTAATAACAAACGGTTGTTTGTTATTACGTAAGCCAGCTACTTTTTAATGTTATTTTGAATATTTTAAAACTCATAAATTGAAAGGAGATTATTTACTGAGCATTGTTTGAAAATTTCACGTTTCTAAATTTACAGGTTTTGAGTTGACCCACAAACGCGTCTCCGCCCGCGGCCTCGACACCGGGCAAGTTTTCAGGTCTACACGTACTCGGCCAAGTTTTCAGGGCCCTGCGGCGCTTAGGTTATGTTATTTGTTGTTGATATGTGACTAACTCAAAATAAATACACGGTAGCGATAAGTCATACGTAATACCACCTAGACTGCTCTGCTATATAACTAACCCAGTGTCGCGGCCTCGGGCGGAGATGCGTTCGTCACAATCATTGGTGACATGACTGACTTCAAGCAAGCACAACTCAAAAACCGTAAAATTTAGGAACGTGTAATTTTCACACAATGTTCAGTAAATAGTATTCTTTCTATTGGTGGTTTTGTAAAGACCGCAGTTCAAAATAACCTTTAAATAGTGGATTATGTATAACAAACAAGTACCCTTTCCTCTAAGAGAATATTTGCATAGAAAAGCATATATGGCGAAGAAAAGCTGTACTATATAAATGTGCTATTTCAAGTTTGAAGTACTGTAACATCTATCTATCGGAATGCGTTCGTTCCTTGGTTTTAAAGTTTTTCTGTTTATCTTTCTAGCGCCATTTATGCCACATGTATATATAACACGTATTCACATGTGCCATAGTTGTTCCTGACTTGTCTAAATGCGATCGCTGAGCCCGTTTTACATTTTAGTTTAGTTGGAATAGTAATTTTACAATGTATTATAGGCCTACTGCAGAACAATATTCTAAGCTAAATGCTTCCATCTTTGTTGCTGTAGACCGACTTAATTTGTATCGTTGATGATAAATTCCCCACTGTTATGTAATTCTTCGTGTTACATAAAGCAATTTAGAGCTTTTCAAGAAAACTAGTTTAAATAGATAAACGTGATGGGATGTTCTTGAGTAACTTAAATACGCAAATGATGATATCGATATATGCAATTAGACAGGTATGCCATTACTAGAGTCGTCCATGCTATAGGACAGATTAAGTTAAGTATCGGATTGCACTTAACAGTTTT
The DNA here is from genome assembly GCA_030545055.2 of Neoaliturus tenellus. Classification (NCBI taxonomy): domain Eukaryota; kingdom Metazoa; phylum Arthropoda; class Insecta; order Hemiptera; family Cicadellidae; genus Neoaliturus; species Neoaliturus tenellus. The sequence goes on from CM061536.1 coordinate 119,735,991, forward strand.
TTGTTCCATAACTACACAACTTTTGATCGCACTATTATGGTTTTCTTGCTGGGAACATGAACGGTGTGTCGAAATTTTACATGTTTCTGTTAAAAACATCTCTAAAGATCGATTAATCTTAATTGTCATCCATAACAATTTTATTTTATGTATTGTAACAATTTATAGTGTATAATTTGTAATCGTATTGGATGAATGGATTGACTATAACTATTTTGTTGATGTGAGTGTAAACCATGCCAGGAATATGAATACAAATCAATGCATATTTTATAAAACAAAACACTGACCTTCAGTTACTCTTACATCCAAACTCTTCTCTCACAGCACCGTTACTGATCAAAAGACCAAACAAGAGTTAGTTTATCTCTCTCTGACTAAGAACAAACTCAAAAGTCCCAAAGTCCAAGTTTTAATTCAAGAGTAATATCTCACTCCAAATGCTTTCAAAAATGCTAAAGTAACATAGTATTACATAGGCCTGCCATATGGAAGGACGTTTGTGTATGTAAACTTAATCCTAAAAAGGAAAAAATAATGTGATGATAATATGCTATTTGTGACGACACTTTTTACCTATTGGTAAACCGCAACATTTGTTTCCTTCCTTTATAGTCGAGTGTGGAGTGGACTGTATCTAAAAGATCTCTCTGCTACCTAAAAGTATGCCGACAGCATTTTATTAATACTACTGTAGTATGAAAAATAGGTCACAGTGCTGTCGATGCCGGCAACCGATAATTTATACAGAACAAAATAAATACGTAGTCAGTGTTGGGAAAGGTACTTTTCAAAAGTAGCTAGCTACAGCTACAGCAACAAGTAAAAAGTAGCTAGCTGCAATTTTCGCTACTTTCGCAAACTGGTCCTGGTTTTCTCTTATGATGTGTAATCACCCCATTTCCCCACGTCCAAGTACGAGTAATTAAGTTTTTTATATGTACCATATTTTGGTGTTGTTTTTATTCTCACTTTAATTTTAATATAAATTTTTAACGTTGCGGAGCTTAGACAATGTAAACAGAATAGTAATATGAAAACGTTGCATGTCTCATGAAGCGAATTAAATCAAAGTTAAAGGAGAAGCAACAGTATTTAATAAGTTATCTTCACAGTTTATAACATTTTTCGTAGGCCGGCCATGGTTGGGCGTATGCACTCAGAATAAGAAACCTCTTCAGTTTTGTCGCCAATCTCCCTTTTTTAGAGACTTTTGATGTCGGGCCCGACAGCTCGGCGAACATGTCAGGTTGGATGCTCGGTCGGGTGGTGTGTCGGCTCGACTGACTAGACCACCATTTCCTTTGAAATAGTGTCAAATAGTTATTGATCGGAAAATGTTAATGAAAATTTCTTTGTTGAATTGCTATTACTATTGGTTTGCATTATTAGTTTATAAAAATAATGTGGGATTTAAAATCTGAAAGATTATTCACACCATCAATTTTCCACATAAAATTTTGATAAAATAAAACAGAACCGGGAAAGTACCTCATGAAATCTTTAAAAGTTTGCCATAATTTTACGGGAGTTAGGCCTATTAATTATCCCCCCATCTTTCCACCGGGCTGCTCATAAAGAAGAAAAAGATTTTGTATACCTACATACATTTATACAGTTACAAATTGTAAATTCAAGATTGAAAAAGTACCTAACTACATTGCTTTACATAGGAGCTTTTATATTTCGCCCCCGAGACGGTATATCATTGAAACGTTATCATTGAAATTGAAGGTCTCAACGTAGTATTATATGTTTTTTTTCAATACGTTCAGAAATTCGTCCCAAGAGATGTCCTCAAAATTTTCCCCACTCATCATAATAATTTTTTTGCAATAGTTTTAGTTCCCTAATTGCAAGTTCATTGATAAGACCTAAGACCTATGTGGCTGATATTGTCTCTGTCTAAAAACCAACGTTTTGACCAAAACAGTCAATTTTTTCTCTTGGCTAGTTAAAATAAAAAATACCACAAAGAATAGCATAATTTCTCCCAAAATCCATTTTGCAACTGACATGCTCAACCACAAAGCATCCAACCTGACATGTCCGCCCAGCTGTCGGGGCCAATGTCGGGCCCGATGTCTGAACCGACATCTTGACGGACATGTTCGATAGAGTTTTACCCAAAAAGTAAAATAAGCTTCTATTTCATGTACCATTTACCACACTGTATTTGAGAATCCGAAGGAAAAAATACAGGATGCCTATCTTAGCCTGTATGATGCTCTGCAATGCTCCGGACTGGCACCAATAACAAACTCATGAGTTTAAATAATCAGTGGCAAAATATGTGACAGCATTTGTTAGCCATGGAGAGTTTGTTATTTTGGTTTGTGTGCCTCTCCTCCCAATCCTTACTATCATCGCCCCACCAAATGAAATGAGTAGACTATTAAAGAGGTTGAGTAATCCTGTAATCCAAATGTTGAGTTGTTTATTTTTTCGAGTTATTGTGAAGGCTGAGGGTAACTACCCCCGCCCAAGAAATCTAGAATAGGTAGGTGACATAAACAAAAACAATAATAAATCGATGACTTCAAAGGTGCAGCAACTTATATAGTTCAATACAAATCACTCATCAGTCAATATAAACAATATGACGTCAGAGGTGCAGGATCGCTTCAATCAGCTGTTGGTGTCACCTAAATTGGTTTGTTCTAGATACATTGCCCCAGCCCACTACCCTTTTGGAATCACGCCTAAATTACTTAATATGTTATTTATAGTGATGCAATATAACATTACAGAAAATTTCACGAAAGTAGACCGATGAGAGTTGATTCCCTGTTGCCAAATCCACAAAAAATTCATTTACTCATCGTAACTAAACCACAAATAATAACATTGCAGCGGCAGGGGTGAGAGGCGTCCCAGCTGTTGTCATTCCCATCGCACTATTTTCATCCGATTTATGACTATAGACTAAATTGGACTAATATATGACTACTACCTGACGACGACAGCGGCGACTACGGCAACAGTGGAGAGGTAGGCGGCCGGCCGGCGGGAGGGTGGCGTGGCGGTGTTTTATACAGGAGCCTTCACCTTGCCGGCCGTCACGTGACCACGTACTACACCGTGGTCACGGTAAGGCATTGTGGTCCGTGATTGGTCTCCATACAGACCGCAAGGTGTCGCTGCTTCCCTGTGGTTACGCAATGGCGCTGATCGGAAAAAAAGTTCAAGCTCACTCGTGACTGTCGAATTTCCTAGTTGGCTTTCCCACTTGATGTTACATTGTCTCGAGAAATTACTTAGTTTTATCGGCGTCGTGTATCGTCAAAGCATTTCCTTACTACTGTACAGAGTACAGGCTTGCACCCCTACTTTCTACTCTATGAATAATCAACCACAACTACGAACTACTGCAAATAAATTATAAGGGTCAATTAAAACATTTTTCCAAAGTGTTGCCTGCAGAAAAAATCACTCGAGATCGATTTAAAAAGTCTCACGATGGATTGTTAAAACTCGTGTTTGGATGACCCGGGTTTCGGTCTATACTAGACCATAGTCATATTCTGTATCATCAAGGACCTGATGTTCTTAAATTTATCCATCTTGCGATTTCGTTAGTGGTGCACGATAAAACATAATTTACATAAGCACAATAACATAATTAAATTATGTTTTATTGTGCACCTAACGAAATCACAAGATGGATGATAAGTTTAAGAACGACAGGTCCTTGATGATACAGGATATGAAAATGGTCTAGTATAGACTGAAACCCCCGGGTCATCCAAATTGGAGTTAGAGTGGACGGAAACAAGGTATGTCATTTATCTAATGCAGTCCTGGTGGTCATACAAAATGAATAAAACTCGTGTATATAGCGGAATATGTACGCACAATAAAGAACAAGAATAGGCTATAACATTTTAAGAGTGTCGATCACTTTTAAAATAGGCCTACAGATAAAAGACCTCTTTCAATGAAGTTTTTGAATACAGAATGTCTTTGTTTATTGTTTATTGTTTATTGTTTGGATGCCATGAGACACATTACAATATTTAAAAAATGCAATAAATTTCTTATAATTATACTTATATATAAAATTAATTAAATTTAATTTCAAAGAATTCTTCAATGCAGTAGAGGCAATTTTCACTTAAAATAATCTTCAGTTTTTTCTTGAATTGTTTCAAATCTAAACATTTAATATGATCAGGTAAATGATTGTATAATTTTATATTTAAATATGTAAAGCTTTTTTGAGTCTTCTTGAATTTTACTCGTTCCATTTTTAATTTTGACTTATATCTTGTTGAATACCGGTAATCATTATTGTTCTTTGGAAATTTGATAATATTTTCTTCAGTGTACAGTAAAATTTGGAAAATGAAAATTGAAGGGAGAGACATGATGTTCAATTTCTTCATTAATGGTTTGCAATGCGTTCTTTGGTTTACGCCACATATTATTCGTACTGCTTTTTTTTGTGCTTTAAATAATTTTTCAATGTTAGTGGCGTGTCCCCATATTAAGGTGGCATAGCTCAATATTGAATGGATATATGCATAATAAACTTTAATTAATACATCTTCTGTTACATTTTCTTTTATTCTTCGCAAACAGTATATACCCTTATTCACTTTCTTCAATGTTATATCTATATGATCATTCCAGTCCAGTTTGTTATCTATAATAAGGCCTAAAAATTTTATTTTTTTTGACATATTATAACATTTTAAACTGCTACTATAATTAAATTTTATATCTTGAGTTTTATTTAGGTTGAGATGTAATTTGTTCAGTTCACACCAATCTATTAACTTGTTTGTAACTTCAATAATTTTTTCTTCTGCTTCATTCAAATTATTTGATGCTATTTTTATGCCTACATCATCAGCAAACATTGTAATTTCTGTTTCAAGTGAAGACACATATATGGGAATGTCATTTACATAAATATTAAAAAGTAGAGGACCCAAAGCAGATCCTTGAGGAACTCCACTAATGGTTTTTTTGAGTTTTGAGTACTTGCCGTGTATGAACACTGATTGATATCTTTCATTCAAAAAAGATTCCATTAGCCTTAGAGATTGAGGCATAAAACCATAATATTTCAATTTACTTAATAAAATGTCATGACAGACAGTATCAAACGCTTTTGATACGTCGAATGACCTGAATGAAACAATTTTTCCAATTTCTAGATCTGTTATGGAGCTTGATATTAGTAACGATAATGCATTAGTAGTTGAATGACATCTTCTGAATCCAAATTGTTTGTTTGAAAATAAATGATTTTCTTCAAAATAATCATAAATTTGTTCAAATATCAAGAATTCAAAAACTTTTGAGACTGCTGGAACAATGCTTATTGGTCTGTAGTTAGCATACTCATCAATTTTCCCAGATTTATAAATGGGAACAATCTTAACTTTCTTTAACAAAGTAGGATATACCGATTCTTTAATACAGGTATTGTACAATGTGGTTAACACCTCACACAAATATGGGGCAGATTCTCTTAAAATAACAGTGTTTACTGAGTAAATGTCCAAGCTTGTACTTGAATTCAATTTACATAATGCCTCATAAACTTGTTCGACTTTAAGTTCTTTAAATTCAAATTTGGTTTGAACTCTATCAAATCTTTCTAAGTAGTTGCTAGTGGTACTATGTCTTTTTTTTGTAATACTACTTACCATTTGATTTATATTTTCAATAAAAAAATTGTTGAATCCATCTGAAGTCAAATTATTTGGTATACTAAATCTGTCTTGTTTATTATATCTAGTTAAATTTTTAATTATATTCCATGTTGCCTTACATTTATTTGAGCTTCTGAGAATCACTTGACTATTGAACAGAATTTTTGCACTTTTAATTGAACTTCTATATTCCTTGAGTTTGTTTTTGTAAGCAATTTTATTTTCTTTCGTGTTATTAACTTTTAAAATGTTAAACAGTTTCTTACATTGACTTTTTAAGAGTCTCAAGTCTTTTGTAAACCATTTATTTTTCACGGGTCCATTTTTCATTTCCAAATATTTTAAAGGAAAAGACTTATCTACTGTGTTTAAATATAAGTTAATAATTTCTTCAGTTTTATCTTCTATTTCTACTTTAGAATATACAGATAACCAGTTAATGAATTTTAAATTTTCAAGGAAATAGATCTTATTTTGCTGGGTAATTATTCTCTTTTGTATCTTTTGATATTTATTATTTTCTTCGCTATCATTTTTGCACTTGAAGTTTGCTGTAAATTGTATGGCATTATGATCAGATTCAGGAGTATACAGTATTTTGTAATGATATTGATCATATTCCAGATTAGTAAATATATTGTCTATACATGATCCTGGATTTACCACACCAGGTCTAGTTATTTCATGAACAACATGATGGAGGCCAAAGCTGTTCATTAAGTTACATAGTTTTTCAGACTCATATGATTTTTCTATAATATTAACATTGAAGTCTCCAGTAATCAATAATGGAAATCCAAATTTGAAGAGAGTGTTAATTGTCTGATCCAGTATATTTAAAAATCTTTGAAATATTACTTTATTCTTGTTGAATGGCCTATAAATTGATAAAACAATCGTATTAAAACTCTTTAGCATGATTGCAGACATTTCAATAATCATTTCTTCGGACATTTTGTTAATTGCAATAAGCTCTTGAAAATCTATATAATTTTTTATAATAATCATCGAACCCCCTTTTCTTCTAATTTTTCGGCAAAACGAAGTTGCTATGTTGAATCCACTTATCTGATTTAATCTTAGATTTTCAATTCTAACCCAATGTTCATTTAAGCATGCAACATCAATCTTATTCTCAAATAAATATGTATTTAAAATATCTAATTTATTTAACATTCCCCTTATGTTCCAAACTAATAATTTAATATTTTTCATTGTATTCGAATCTTTAACATAGTCTACTAAGTTTTTATGTTTGGAGGTGATCCTATGCATAAAAAATTCTCTTTGCTTTGATTCATGTTACAATTGATCTTCATTGGTATATAAGATGATATATTGTTGGTATTGTCATTACAATTCTTACGTCTATATTCATTTATGTCTATGGATAAAGGAATGTCTACTTGATTGTAAGTTAGATCACAAGGATATTGAAAATGTTTCCCTACCTTATTAACACCTTTGCTAACAGTAGTTATTACTGGAATGAAACTCATGTAATTTTTTGTTATATTAGGAAGAGCATGTGACAATAGATAGGTCAACTTATGCTTTCCATACAAGTTTAAATGCAGACCATGATTTGTGTAACATTGTCTATTTAGATCAACTAACGATAAACTTCTAGAATGTGCATAATTTAAAGTTAGAGCATTAATTTTTTCATTAATTATGGCAATCTTCTTGTTTAAGTATTTTTTATCGAACCTGTATGGTATATGACATATTATAACATTTGTATTACAAGTATTTTGCAAAATATTCTCAAACTGTTCAATCAAACCGTTTTCATTGATATCCATATCAATGTCATTTGTGCCCCCCATGATGAATATGTAGTCATTTTTGTTCATGCCTTTTTCAATTTGTTTAGGATTACCAATCACATTTTTTAAAAGGCCGTTGGGTTTAATTTCAATGGTTACGTTGTATGAATGCTTGATTTTCTTCTTAAGGAGTTGATTAATCAGTCTCCCATGACTATCTGAGAATATTTTTACCATAGGAGTCTTTTCTTCATTTACTGTAATATAATTTTGGAGAATTGTATTTTCTTGAACTGTATCATTGGAATTGATTTTAATGTCAACAGTTTTTAGACCTATGTCTTCATTTTTTGATAGTTCTCCATCTTTGACTACGTTTTTTTCATTTCTGACTCTATTTTTTCTATCCCTCCAAGAGTTTCCAGAATTGCCTAGTTCTTCTTTCATTGCACCGCTTTCATTCATATATCCAACAACTTTGTTTTCTCTATTTAATGTTCTGTTTTTGTCAGAGATTTTGTTATTTCTTTTTAAAATATAATCCATATCATTTGAAACAAAACTATTGCTACCTTGAGATAAATTGGACATTTCAGTTTCAAGTGCCATGTCAGATGATTCAAAAATTGAATAACTGTTATGTGTTTTGATTGGGTTTTTCAAACCAGTCACTACTACCCGGGGTTTGTTATAGGTTTGCAGTTTCCATCTAGTTTGAAATCCATTATTTTCTGATTCTTCAACTACTCTTACCTCACTTTTGTCAAGTCGTTGCAAGTCATCTTTATTGGAAGTCAAATATTCATTCAATTTATTGTTACTCTTGTTTTGTGTATGCTCATTATTTTCCCCATTATCCCTTATTACTTTATTGCTGAAATCAATACTAACCAAAGATTCTTCACTAACAATATTATTTAGAATTGTTTTAGCATTTACCAATACGTGCAATCCACATTCAAAATTTGATGTTTGTTGTATTGTTTCAGTTTCAATGAACAGTGCCTCGTTACATACATTTTGTGCTAGCGTTTTTGCATGTTTGTTGTTTAAGCCTTTAATGCTATCAAAATGATAGAAAGCGTTAGTTTCTCTACTATAGACTAATAGGCTCCAGTGTGTACCATTATTGCCTTGTATACTTTGGGTTTCCGGACAGTTATTTACACAAAATAGAGCAAAATTTTTCTCACTAAAATTTATAGATGTAAGTATTATTATATTTTCATATAGTGTGCCGAATTTTAGTAATTGTGTTTGTCGGTCCAACAAGTATAACATCATTCCTTCTTCTATAGATTTCATTAGACAAACATGCAAAGTATGACTGTATTTGATCATCATTTAAGTAATTATCTGTGACGTTATTTCTAGGAGGTTTTTGACTCTTAATTGTCTCTAAATTTTTCTTAAAACTGTCTTGCTTACATTTTAAGTGTTTTATTTCTTTTTTTAAACCACATTTTTGTCTCTCCAAATCAGCAATTTCATTTCTTATTTCATTGATTTTAGAACTACAACTTACTAATATTTTATTTTGTGATCCAGCGTATTGCTCCGGTAAGACAACATTTGCGTTTGAATTGGCTTTTTGTCTTCTCGTTTGAATTATTGAGTTAATCATTTTTTAGAATAAGTACTGGTACTGTCAAAATTGTTTGATCGTGCTTACAAAATATATATAGTTTGTTTTTGTTTACTTTAACTGTTATAAACTGAAATTATAACCTTGAATGGGTTATGTATACTATACTTTTAGCTATTTCTATAGAAACATAAAGATAAATCTTGAATACTTTAATAAATTTTGAAATTAGATATTTCCAGATTACTATTATAAGTATAATTACTTACTCTCTAAGTTATTAATTTAAAATTTAAAGTTTTTTGTGGAGCACAAATTTATCACTGTTTATCACAATAATAGTCTATCGCTATATTGCGATAGACGCAATGGAGACCCGAAGGTATATTGAATCAATAAATTTGATAGATTCTTCATCCTTCATACTCATGCATCGTGCCCATGTTTATCTGCGCAGGTTTATCGCAGTTAACTTTCTACGTAAACACGACCTGTTTAAAATGACTTCCATGCTCCTGTCCGGTCGACCGATATAATTATCCCGGTCCAGCACTACCATCATCGGTGTATCTGGTTTGGTCGGGTCAGTTCAGCGTTCAGCAACCGGTTTCCTGAGTTTCGCCGAGCGTTTCCTTCACCTGTGTTGTCCTCAGGTCACCGGTCACGTGTTTTGCTGTGCTCACGTGCATTGGCTTTTGTCTCCTAATTTTCGCCAATTCTTTCCTTGTAACGTTATACAATAATGGGGGGGGGGGATTTAAAACCAACTGAAGCAGCAAATTTTAATGTTCTAATGAAGGCATAATATACATTTTAATTTTGTAATTTGTTATTTTTCCTGAATATATTTATTTATTTAAACACTATATTACGTCCTGAAGAATTATAAATGTCTAAACCCTAAGTAATATCTATAAGTAAAGAGCACAGATGTGATCTGGACTTTGTTTGGCTTAAAATTACATTCACCGTTACATTATAATGGTCAATCAATAGCAATTGAAAGTGATAAAAAATACCATTTTAATTGCTTACCTATTTTAAAAACTACAGTAGGTTTGGTACATGTCATCTGGCGTCTTCCGTGTGTTTAACTAAGTTTGCCGTTAGCATTTTTACACGTTAAACGTCAAAGTTCAACGGATCTTCAACATTTCATTTATCTGTGTTGGAACGTACCCACCAGCACGTGTGTTATACGAGGCTTACTCAATCGCTCAGAACTAGCGGAAACAAAAACAAGTAGTCCAAAGCAAACCCTCTGAAAAATGTAAATAGTCGATAAAGTGGTGGGTTGGAACTGTCAAATAACTAACAAAGCCTTGCTATCGTTGGACTGATTTTGAGATGAATTCCCTCCAGTTAGATTAATCACAGTTGCGTCCGAACTAGTGGGATTGCCAGCGATGCTGCTGACCTTAAACTCAGGACCAGAAGTCTGCTGTAAAAGTTCTGGGAATCAGTAGCCCCGGTAATCTTCCAGAGCAAAGGCGAACTCTTGCAGAGCAACTCGTGTCTTCCTTTGTCAGAGTCGCTTGATCTTCTTGTTGCCAGACAATCATTGTGTAAGACATACAGTTATTTACAAAATTTACTTTTCTAACCGTAAAGAAAGGTCGGTGTATTTCTTGTTTTTCACTCAACATTATGCATTGCCATACTATATAAGTCGCATCCTCTCTCTTTATCTTTATCTCATTTTCAATGTGGTCACATAATCTTTGCTCATACTCTTTTATCATAGCTGTTTTAATTACCTGTACACAGTTAATTACAACAGTAGACTTACTTAAATAATAAGCTAAAAATTATTGTTAGTCATTTGGATGTTTGCGAGACAATTGAGTAATAGTGGTCAAAGTGACAAGTGATGCAGTAAACTGGAACATTGACGAGTCCTTGAAATGCATTAATCCACACCGTCCCACTATTGACTTCATATTTTAATTTCACAGAGATAAACTGTCATTTTCCAATTGGTTGCTATTTTATGAAAACCATCATTCTTTTATTCTATGCAAAATCATTATAATTTTTTTGTAACAAGTGGAAGAGAATATTCTTAAATCGTAACTATATTGATTTTCTTTAGAAAAACAAAGTAGTTTTATTTTTGGTACTGCTGTTATATTTTCGTTCTATAGTATTTCCGCCCGACAGTGATACTCAGGGGGTTAAACGATTTCAGCTTAAAACTCAACTCACACTCCTGCCCCACTACCGCCAGTGCGTCAGTGACAATCAAGTAAGATTCATTAAGTTTAATTCTACATAACATTCCAAAGAAAATAAGAACGTGTAGATTACACGGTTGTCTAACGTGTTCGTGTTAGGATTTGTTACATTTAAGTTATACTTTTACTTCGTAAATATTTTTAGACAAATAAATACCTAATTGTCTTGTAGTTGAAATAAAGCAGTTGCAGATTAAACAGAATGTTTCATTTCATTTCATTTAATTTATTGACGGCAATTTAACCTTATTGACGGTTTTATGTAACCTTCTAGAACGACTTGCGCGGTTTTAGCTTATTTCAGAACCATCTACATGTTGCAAATAGTTTACAACCAACCGTCATTACGTTATAATAGCTTGCTGAATGCTTTATCAAGGTGCATTTGTTGTATAACAAAAGCAGTTATTACGCCACGGTTTGTGAAGCGGTTGCATAAAGTAACAGTGACAATCACCCGTGCCGGTGACAAAAACTGCAACTGGTGTTAACGAGACATTTGGAACTCGTTCGAACTGGGATGCGGTCGATGGAGGTCATTTGTTTGAGAAGACTGATGTGCATAAGAAAACATAAGAATCGGACGTTTTACCTAAATATGCAAATTACAATTAGAGTATAAACTGATGTAATAAACTGTTACCTACACCAAGATTTTTTAATTTTTCGTCGATCTATGCCGTTTACCAACACAGTATTGCTTTGAAATTGATTATAGCAAGTCATAATGAAAATTAAAGACCCAGTTTGAAGGTGGCGTGGGAGCAGTTCAACAATAGGCTTTTTATTTTTATAGCACATATAAAGCACATTGGGAGTGGAGAAACCCGATTAAAGTCATCGTAAAGTAGTGTAAATCTCGGCCGCCAATAAAAACGCACAAAAGTTAGCTGTAACAAGATCCAACTAATTAAAAACACCAAACTGCAGTTTTTGCTACCGGCGTCGGCGAAAACCCCTTAAGTTTGCAGATTTCATTATCTTGTTAAGTCACGCTAGTAAATCGGTAACAATGAAATTAAGAATGAACTTTTCTTTTGTCCTCGAACCAATACCTAAAGCAACAAATTTCGAACAAACATCTTTCGAGGAGTATCGTTGATCCGGCCTCAACTTTAGTTTGTTTGTTTCGCTGAAAGCACTTAAATAACCACCAGTTTTTAAGAGGAGGCTTAGCTCATGTTCTCGTAATACGTCCAATTGGCCAGTTCTTATCAACCTTACAAAGCAGTGCATTCCTAACTTATAACTAAATCCACTTTTGATGCATGAGACTTCATCTTCCTAATTTACATTCCGGGTTGAGTCTAGTGACGCAGGGAGGACCGACGGCGAACGTCAGTGCAGGACTGTCAGGTCAGGGGCAGGAACACAGGATCGCAGGACACCCCCCCCCCCTCCATCCACGCGGGGACTCACGAACCAGTCACGTGGCCCAGCGTTCATTACGGTAAAAAAAAAATTCATCCCATTTTAGGGATTTTCAAACCCTCAGCGGGATTAAAACAGGGTGCGCCATTTTTTTCCTTCTAAAAAGAAGAAAAATCTATAATTTACGTTTTTTTATATAAATACAATCAAAGATATTTATTTGGTAACATATTCCATCTATATTTTTATAAGACAATTTAAAATTACGGTAGGCAAATGAATGGTATATAGGCCTAAATGAAATAATTTGTACCGTAAGTATCTTTTTTATTTAGCTTGAGCTAGACGATTGAGAACCCTTTTATAACTAATATAAGCCAGCCTACAACTTTTTAATTTTATTGTTACCCAAAATTTATAAATTGTCATAAAAAATTGAAACTGTGTTACAATATACCATAGTGTATGTTGAAATGCAGTTTTCAAAAAGTAAATAATGTCTTAAAATGCAATCGGAAAACCAAACAATTAGTAAGATAGGTTAAAACTACTCAAACATTAGCGGAACAAAATCGGGTACTGTATATTTTACTACAAAACCGGGATGGTACTGGGATATTTCAGTCCGACCTACGGGATTATAATTTTAGTCAAGTCAAGTGGATACACTGGTGTCATCCCGATATATACATAGTGAACACGTCTACGTCAGAAGACCCGTGGACAGTACAATAGTTTGTTCTTTTCATAATGATAACTTACTGTTTTTCACTTAAAAAACTTTAGTTTTTGTTTTATGTGGTCGTTGCGGCAAAATGCTTCAAATTTTATACATGGAAAGTTTTCCAAAGGACGTCAGTCAATGTAGAATTTATACTAAAAAATTGGGCGAATATTCGGGAATGTGTTTATCCTCAGCTCGTGGTGCGAGCAGCTTTGGTCTTAGGTTGATGACTTGATAGTTTTATAAAACACGAGTTTTTACTTTTTATTAATTTTTATGTACAAAACAAAACTTGTAAAACTAAAGATGGCCGCGGCCGAACCTCATGTGGCCGTAGTCGTCGAACTTGTCCTCTGGGTCTCCGCGTTTGCCGAACCTGGAACAAGCAAGTTGCAAATGTCCAAACGGAAATAGAATATACAATTATATCGACAACTTAATTACTAGAATATTTGGTTGCATGTGCCTTCGTACATAAACTAGTGGTGTGACGCGAGTTTCATTTTCAGCCTGCTGGCAAAAATGTCCAAGAATTAAAACATCCTTTCCACCCGAGGAATTTATAAAGAGTCATGCAGCTATCTTTTACTTCTGTAGGTCCCAGCGTCCCAGTTTACCAAGGTCTCAGAGTCAAATTCTTCTACTAGTGTTCCTTCCGTTGAAAGATTTAAGGCAAGAATATTTCAAAAACATCAACTTAAGCAAGTAGTTAAAATTTTTGGTGAACTCCTAGGGAAAGCATTGGTGGAATTTGGTAAGAGCTAAGAGAAGTGGATTAATTTATACTTACATACCTACATATCGTTGCAGTTTAGTAATGCTCCGGTCTACCTAAGCCCGCGAATGCCACCTCGCGGCCGTATCTCTAGGCGAGATGGCTGCAGAGATTTACGGGAACCGTGTTTTAAAATTACGGTACCTCATTAAGATAGAGTTTTACTCTTAACTTTTTCTAAAAGTAGAAAGAAGGATCTCGTCTTATCTGGTTTTAGAATTTTTAAATAAAATTTCTAATTTCAGATATAGGCCTAACTAAGGCTATCTGTCAATCGTCATCGCGAGTGTAACTATATGTCAATCGTCTGTTTTTCTCTAGTGGAGAGTTTTATACATGCAGAGGTTTACGGGAATCGTGTTTTAAAATTAACCAATTAAGATAGAGATTGGCTTTTAACTTTTTCTAAAAGTAAAAAGACGGACCTCGAATCATCTGTTTTTCTCGATGCGAATGCAAGATCTTTTTTAAAATAGTGTTATCTTCTGAATGCAGCCTAGAGCTATAACTAAGGTGTCATATTAAAGAAGAATAACTGTGCTAAATATCCTTTGTTACACTTTGGTAATTATTTCTTCATCAAAAGTAATAGAAAACTTCACTTAAAAATCGAAGAAAAACAGGTAATTTTAGTCAGTTGGAGCTGAATTTAGAGATTTTATTAAAAGATTCTAAAATTAGAGAAGACGAGATCCGTCTTTTTACTTTTAGAAAAAAGTTAAGAGCCAATCTCTATCTTAATTGATTAATTTTAAAACACGATTCCCGTAAACCTCTGCAGCCATCAAACTCGCCTATAGCGGTAAGGCCGCGGCCGCGAGGGGCATTCGGTAACGTCGTTCGAGCTCAGGTAGAGCAGAGCCCATTGTAATGACTTGTTATGAAGATGAAGACACGGCCGGTGTCACTGGCAGTAAGAAAACGACAATATTATCCAAATTACCTGCTCGTAGGTCAAATAGTATTTTCTAGACAATAGACCTCATGTGTCCGTAGTCGTCGAACGTCCGCTTGCCCAGGTCCAACAGGTCATCCCCGTCGTCTATGAGCAGGTCGCCCAGCACGGGCTCGAGGCGGGCGCGGAGGGGCGGCGACACAAGCACTCGGCGACGCGAGGGCGCTCGACCCGGCGCCCCCGAGGCTTCGGTGTCGGGGGGCGCCGCCCCCGTGGCTCCCTCCAGCAGCAGGTACACGCCCAGCGACACCAGCACCGCCGTCATCGTGCTGCAGCTCATGCTCTGCAACCGGAGACATGCTCGTGTTCGTCTTAGTGAGGAATGCTTGAAAAGCCTTAATTTTGTGTGACCCCAGACTATGGGTTAAATTGGCTCTATAACTATGAAAACGTACGACAGCAGTTAATAGCTTAGATACAAAATAAACTATGCCTGGAGATAAATAGAGTTGGATCAAATCTTTACTTCCAATGAACAGTGGAGTTCATCAAGGTTAGGTTCTAGATAATTTGATCCAGATATTGATAATTTTCATTTTTTTTGTTTTTTGTTTTGTGGATTTCAACTCAATCCTTCACAGTCCTTAATCTTCAACAATCCTTCAGTCAATCTTCACCCCTGGGTCAGTAGCCCATTGTTGCGCAGTCGGCAATGTTAACTATACGGCTTTTAATGCAAAACATGGTATTTGATTCCCCTGTTTCGGACGCCGTTTTTCAACCGATTTTCTTTAAACTTGGTAAGTGTTTAGTTGAATAGTTATATTAAGTCCCTCATACCTCGAAATTTTGAAAATTATACTAAATTTTAAAATATTACTAAGGAAAATCGAGTTACTTTGTGACGTCACAGAGAGTAATATTCGTAAAATTTTCCACACATCAGTGGAGATGCTTCATCATCAAACCATTCTAAAAGGCATGCATCACTATCAGGTTAGAGTTACAGTACTCATACAAAAATGACCAAACTTGAAATACCTTACTATCATGTTTTAAGCAAGTAGTTACAGTATTATATCATACCGCAGTACTGTGGTTACAGATCAATTACTTTACGGCAGTCCATAGTTTGAGGTCCAATTACTATTTGGAAACATCAGTGACATGCGACCGACCTATGAGGTTAATCATCTTTTCTAACTATAGGACTGTTAGATAAGCTACATAAATTATATAATTCTAGGGGACTCTTTCGCAAATTGAATATTTTATAATGTATTCCTTTCCGTTTGTACCTACAGTATAAATCAAAGGAATTATGTCTTTTCAAACAATATTTATGTTGGTTACGACAGTGAAAGACATTCTATTTTTGTTTAGAATACGACTTTATTTATCTGAAGATAACCAGATGTTAAGTTACAATTCACATTTAAAAATCTTATAGACCCTAATGAAAGTTGGTCAACGTTTAAAAGCGCCCTCTAGAAATAAATAAAAAACTAAGGAGGTGAAGCCCAAAACGAAATGACCTTTTTAATCACCATTTGCCCACACGCTAGATTCTAAGATTCAAAATGACATATCAATCTTAAAAATCGTTTAAGTAGGTTAGGAGAAAAAGGAATGTAACATATGAAACCCTTATAGAATTAAGAAGATAGGCTAGCTTACCCAGCATGCTTTGCAATGCCAACAAGAGGAGGTTTTTGTCCTTCAGACCAGCTCATTCGCTACGCTCACTTGCCGTCAGATTTAACTCATAATTTGTTTGTATAATTTATATTTCTAAATATAATCATGTTCCAGTACAAAAATGTTGCTTCAATAAGAATAACATGGTAACTTTGAAGACGTGTGGGGCAGCGCCCTAAGGAATTTTCTTAAATTTTTCTTTCATAAGAACCTACTTTTGACAATAACAAACACACAAAAAAAAGAATTAGCGAAATCGATCCAGCCGTTCACATGTGATGCCGTGACCAGAGAAATAAGGGGATTCCCTATATAGTACATATAGATTCATCGCGTAATTTGGAAAGTATTCAAGACACCTATGTCAGTTTGACCCTAATCCACTGACCAAAAAATTAAATCTATAAGATGTTTGTTTTATCTATATAGTTATGTTTATAGGCCTATATATTTATAGATCCATTATTTATTAATAAACATTTGTTAACATCAACTAATAAAAGTAATTATGTAAACATAGACTAGAGCATATACATACCGAAGGCAAATTTGGATCTGTATTCTGCAGACCACAAGACCCACATGGAGGTACTTGTATTCTATTAGATGAAGATTTTAAGTTTGATATTTATGACATATCCTCAATGGTAAAAGTTAAAGTCCTTGAAGCCACAAGTGTATTTTTATTAGACTATAATGTTGTAATTGTTGCAATTTATAGAACCCCCAGTTCCGATTATAATCAATTTCTTACAGCTCTTGATCAGTTAATACAATTTGTATCCATGAAAAAAACATATAGTTATATAGTTCTTGTAGGCGACTTCAATGTTAACATTTTAAAATCAGACAACAAAACTGAATTGTTTTTAAACATTCTTAAGTCCTATAATTTATATTGTGTAAATAAAAAGCCCACAAGGGAAAAGAGCTGTCTTGACAATGTTGCAACTAATTTTGATCAAAATGATTAAAAGCAAAAATTGTGGCATGAGAAAATATCAGACCACTCTATCTTGTGTTTTGAATTTAAAATTAGAAATTTGCCACAGAAAATTAAGAAGGAATTTCATTTTAGAAAACTAAGTACAGAAAATCTAAATGATTTTGTTCTTGGCTTAAACAATGTCATCTGGGGTCAATTTTACAACATTACTGAGGTTGAAGATGCTTTCACTTATTTTTTATCCACTTTATTACAGTTGTATAATATATCATGTCCTAAGATTAATAAGAAAGAAAATTTAAGAAGGAGAAAAAATGCCCAACCTGGTTTGATGATACATTAAGAAACAAAAAGAACACACTCATAGTCATGCAAGATATGTTAAAGATTCCCATTTATAAAAATAACCACCATCTTAAATTGATCTACATTAACTTTATGAAAAGCTATAGGGTTAGCATTAAGGAAGCAAAAATGAGACACAATGAACATTTTATTCTGCAATCAGCAACAAGTGTAAAGTGGCTTTGAAACTTATAAAGTCAGAGTCAGGTTTGGTGAAGGCTGAGGATGACCCTCCCCCATTCTCGGCTGAGGAATAGGGGGCAACTGGTTTACAGACTATGGGAAACAACTGCTTATTAAGTCTTCTGATGTTGCCATGACCCATGACTTTCTTCAATTCATGCAGAGCCCTGTTGTTTTGCCTGAGGATTTTCAGTTTGGAGGGGTTTCAATCCCTGATCTGTATGTCATTTTCAAAAGCTTAAAACCATCTAAGAGTGAAGATGCCTTTGGGTTAACAAATAATACTGTTAAGTTCATCTCCCCTTTTATCCTTGAACCGGTCTCGTATCTGGTAAACCTTTCTCTCTCACGTGGCTACTTTCCTAATTGTCTCAAAGTATCAAAGATGATACCTTTGCACAAAATACCCCCCGTCGCAGCAGACCTGCGTACTCAGCGAATTTCCAAATTAGTAATATTAATTTTGACCAGCTAAACTTGTAAACAAAATTTCATTAGTGCAAAATAAATAGGGAAATAAATGTCTATTCTCCTTAAGATATAGGGAAAGAGTATGCAGGTATGCTGCCATGGGGGACACTAAAAGTAGGTCTTTAGCTTAGAAAAAAATTATTTCGACCATATAAAGCCATATAGTAAGTTTCATCAATATCTGTCCATAAATAAAAGAGTTTGCCTATTCTCCATATGATTAACATGGGAACAGAGTATGCAGGTTTGCTGCCATGATAAGTAAATACCCCCCGTCGCAGCAGACCTGCGTACTCAGCGAATTTCCAAATTAGTAATATTAATTTTGACCAGCTAAACTTGTAAACAAAATTTCATCACGTGCTCATAAATAGGGAAATAAATGTCTATTCTCCTTAAGATAAATATAGGGAAAGAGTATGCAGGTATGCTGCCATGGGGGACACTAAAAGTAGGTTTTTAGCACAAAAAAAAATATTTCGATCATATGAAGCCACATACTAAGTTTAATCAATATCTGTCCATAAATAAAAGAGTTTGCCTATTCTCCATATGATTAACATGGGAAAAGAGTATGCAGGTTTGCTGCCATGATAAGTACAAAAACCAAGATTTTTTACCTTAAATAGATGAATCTCAACCAAATGAAGCTAAATACCAAGTTTCATCAAAAAATATTGGTTAATAAGTGAAATATTAACACATCCGTATTCTCCATAAGATTAACATTGGAGCCCCAAAAGACAATGTACTGTCTTTAGACTTTGTAATATCTCGGTAACCAATGGAGATAGAACAAAGCTTCAAAATACTAAATTGTGTGTTTTTTTGAGCTAAATCCAATGGTCAAAATAAAAGTTTAAGGTTTTTAATTTTACATGTGAAAAATACGAAAAACCCGTTTTTGGGGTACAAAACCCCCCAAAACTACCCCTTCCGGTAGGTCGATATGTCTGGTTTTCGAACTCATCCGAATAAACGTAGGATTACACATCTCTACCAAATTTGGTGTCGATCGGACCATTTTTACGAGAGTTATCGTGTCTAGGGACACATACATACATACATACATACATACATACATACATACATATATATATATATAAAATTTTTAATGACTATTATTTTTGGTCTCTGGGCACCTCAAAACGAAAAAGTAACATGGTCCCGGGCTTAGGTCTTACCATGAGACCTACGGTAATAGCTTATTCCCTATGGGAAATTCGCTAAATTCCCTATGGGAAATTCGCTAAAAAACCAAGATTTTTACCTTAAATGGATGAATCTCAACCAAATGAAGCTAAATACTAAGTTTCATCCAAAAATATTGGTTAATAAGTGAAATATTAACACATCCTTATTCTCCATAAGATTAACATTGGAGCCCCAAAAGACAATGTACTGTCTTTAGACTTTGTAATATCTCGGTAACCAATGGAGATAGAGCAAAGCTTCAAAATACTAAATTGTGTGTTTTTTTTGAGCTAAATCCAATTGTCAAAATAAAAATTAAAAATTTTTTAAATTTACATATGAAAAATGCAAAAAACCCATTTTTGGGGTACAAAACCCCCCAAAACTACCCCTTCCGGTAGGTCGATATGTCTGGTTTTCGAACTCATCCGAATAAACGTAGGATTACACATCTCTACCAAATTTGGTGTTGATCGGACCATTTTTATGAGAATTATCGTGTCTAGGGACACATACATATATATATATATATATACATATATATATACATATATATATATACATATATATATATATATATATATATATATATATATATATATATATAATTTTTAATGACTATTAATTTTGGTCTCTGGGCACCTCAAAACGAAAATGTAACATGGTCCCGGGCTTAGGTCTTTCCATGAGACCTACGGTAATAGCTTATTCCCTATGGGAAATTCGCTAAAAGGCAACAGAGATTCCATGTCCAACTACCGGCCTATTTCAGTTGTTCCAGTTTTCTCAAAGATTCTAGAAACATGTGCTAAGCATCAACTATTCCAACATCTGAATAACAATCATATACTTTCTACCAGCCAATTTGGCTTCATTCCAGGTTCATCTACAATTGCAGCTCTGGATGGTGTTATTACTGAACTTCTCTCCTCATTTGAATCTGGCAATTATCTCGGATTGGGCATCATAGACCTAAAAAAAGCCTTTAACAGTGTCCCACATAAAATTCTTCTGGAAAAGTTATCAGTCTATGGAATAAAGCACCACAATCTACGTTTTTTTTAATCTTTATCTGTGGAAGGCAGCAAAGAGTTGTTATCAATTGCCAAATGTCGAAACCTAAAGAAGTTTTTGCTGGAATCCCCCAAGGTTCTATTTTGGATCTGGTTTTATTCATCTTGTTTATTAATGATCTTCCTCAAAACATCCCTTTTAAGACTGTTCTAAATGCAAATGACACTTCTTTTGTAGTCTCTGGTAGCAATGCCCAAGTTGTTGAAGAAGGTATTGCTAAGTGTGTCAGCGATTCTTCCAGATGGTTTAAAGCCAATTTCTTGGAAGTAATGAAAACAAAACAGAAAAAATATATTTCAGTTTGAGACAGAATAACTTAGACCAACAAAACCATATACGATTATTGGGAATAGTTCTGGACCCAAAGTAGTCATGGGAACCTCATACCACTCATGTCATCCCCAATGTTACCCCAATGTTATTTAAATGGGAAGTTTTGAGATTTCAATGTTGGATAGCGCCTTTATTTTCAGTCCGATTCTCATCAATTTTTGGCGGAAACAACTACAGACCAAGCCCTATCCAACGACACCAAAAACTTGAAAATCGGTTGAAAATTGTAGGAGGAGTTCTCAAGACAAAAAAAAACCTTAGCGTATTAAATAAGTATAGATTAGTGTCATACTTTAACGGCTTTCTAATTTGATAGTAATGTATTAAATCACAAAACATATAAATACTGTCACAGCCTTATCATATTGTTTACCTTTTTGTAATAATAAATACACATTAAAAGTTTTGGATATTTAACCAATTTTAAATATTTTTCATTACATCCTCTATAAGTCTGAATACTGTAATGGATTTTATAAAACGATTTTCAGTAAATTATAATTTTTTTTCTCAAAAAGGCAATTAATTATTTCCATTAAAAAATCCATGCTTAGCAGAACGCCTATGCAGAGTACTATGCCAATAAGTTACCATTCTATTTATTTTTTTAAATATTTATGTCCAAAATAGTTGCTGAATTAAAATTTGTTGCAACTTTTATATGCAAATGTTATCAAAAACTACCTCCACTCATCAAAAAGACGTTTCCCATTTATTGAAAAAGGTGCTCTGTTTGATGCAAGTGTAAATGTAGATGATATTTAATTTTTATTTTCAAAGATAATACATTTTTTGTTATGTGTGTTAAATTATTTAACTATTGTTGTATATATTTTTGGAATACAAATAATTTATTTTGTTATCTTTATTTTCTGAAAATAATTAGAACTATTTTTAAGTAAAAAATAACTAATTTAGTTTCAAAATCTAAAAATTACATAATTTAAAAACGAATATATATTTATTTACTACGTAAAGGGGTTTTCGAGCAGGGTTTCTTCAGGAACTCCTACAACTTTCAACTCATTAAAGAGGGCCTCGATTTAAGTTTTTGGTCTCAGTGTACAGAGGTTGGTCTGTAGTTGTTTCTGCCAAAAATATAAGAGAATCTATCTATAAAAATTTAAAACGCGAAATTGAATTTGTCCATTTGATTGATGGAGTTAGCAATTTGTAATTGATTGATGTACTTGATGTTTTGAGCAATATGTACACTAATGTTGTAGACTAATCTAAAGGTGTTTTATGTGACATGTAAAATTTGTGTGACTTGTCCTCTTATGACGTGTACAATTTGGATTTCAGAGTTGTAACATGAGGATGGTATGAAAAAATAGACAATGAAAACTATATCAATGTTTCATTACATATTTTACCCCAGCCAAAATACAACTTTTTCAGGATCATAAATTTAAACATGTTTAATATGGCAATAATAGGAAAATGGCAAATTATATTTCATTAATTTCTGAAGACTCTGCACTCAGATGATCAACAGAAGAAAAGACAAGATAATATAGAGTCTGATTCCCAGATTTCGAATAATAGCACAGTAATCTAAATTGACCTTGTTTAAAAATTAAATCTAAATAATAACTTGTAAAATAAAAAATAAAAAAACACTCCGGTTGATAAAACATACAAATTGTCCATGTCTCTTTTAAAAGTTCAACAAATAATTAATTAATGTTTAATTTTTATCCTATTTCATGTACAAAAATGTCTCCTATACTATAATACGAGCAATGTCTGAAGGGATGTGTGTTCTACAATCTCGAAATCTAGTGGATAGATTTTGCTTAAACTTTGCATAAGAGTGTTTTGGCCCAAAAATAAGTTTAGAAAAGGCCTCAAACACGGGAAAAATCAAATTTTGTCTAAATTTAAGTTTAAAAATCGTAATTTTTAACATTGGTCTTATGGGTTGCTATTTTGGTAACAAAATAACAACAAAAGGTAATAAATAATAAGGGAACATTTAATGTTATGCAGACTTTTTGAAACAGCTGTTAACTGTGAAGAGGTATAGTTTGGTTGTTGGGTGAAATTTTATAGCTCTATTACCGTGACACTATATCAAAACTGAATTAAAACCAATGAGCAAGGCTCGGTTAATCTGGTACTTTTTAACTGAGTTAGCAAAGGTATAATAATTTTTTAACTTCTCATACGTTAAATAATTAAAACATTTAGTAGAATAATCACAAATAATAGTTGAATAATAGTTTCTTAATGAATATTTAAAAGCTAATATTGTTATTAATTTTATGTTAAATTCATCACTCTATGTTTTATTTCTCTATGTTTTATTACTCTATGTTTTATTACTCTATGCCATGCTCACCTGCCGTGTGCCTGTGGGTGACTGGGCTGCCCCGCTGCCATCATTCGTTTTATCTCCTCCCATTGTTGTGCCCAGAAGGGGGTGAAGTCTGTCAGAACCTCCCCTTGGGATTCGACACAATTTTTCAATCAGCCCACGTCTTGCTGTTTACCATGCCCAGAATAATCAGAAGCTGTCAAATTATCTTTGTACCCTCTTTGACGCTTAAAATCCCAGGTGTTTTGAGGAATCAGATGAATTTTATTGAGTTTGGATTATTATGGACGGGAATAATGTGTTCTTTTGAGTTAGACTTTAATTGGATAGAATTGGTTGGTTTTAGTTTTATTGATGAAAAACCAATTTTGTTAATTCATTCTACGAGTAACGGCAAACTATATAAAGGAGTCTGTTAGAAACTCAGCCACTTTCGAAATAAAAGAGTAAATTTCATTTATATAAATTCTACAGAATTCAGAAGTCTTTTGAAACATAGGCTATTGCAGTGGATATTTTGCATACAATTTTTTATTAAAACGGTATTGAGCTAACATTTTAATTTTTTTAATTTATTGTGGATTAAGATTACTCGTAAACTTTCCTTTTTTGGTAAGGACAAGTTAAAAGGTAATTTAAGTGATTTAATGATATTAACATCATGTAGTTAATATTATTAACTGGAAATAACTAGTTTAAACTAAACTGCTAGATATTTAGAGCAACAAGTACACTGGTTAAACTTAAATCACAAACACTCTTTTGTTAAAATCTAATAAAAATTCTTTTTTTATTTCAGTAGAGGTTACTGATCGATACGCCTTTATTTAGTGTTAACTTTACTTATAATGTAGACTATCAATGAAATTCAACACTTGCAGAGGACGTGATTTTTAATCACACAATTATTCATGTGAAATAAGAATAAAGCTAAATTTAAGACATTAGAGAAGTGACATTCAATTTTTTTTAGCGAATTTCCCATAGGGAATAAGCTATTACCGTAGGTCTCATGGTAAGACCTAAGCCCGGGACCACGTTACTTTTTCGTTTTGAGGTGCCCAGAGACCAAAAATAATAGTCATTAAAATTTTTATATATATATATATATATATATATGTATGTATGTATGTATGTATGTATGTATGTATGTATGTATGTATGTATGTATGTATGTATGTATGTGTCCCTAGACACGATAACTCTCGTAAAAACGGTCCGATCGACACCAAATTTGGTAGAGATATGTAATCCTACGTTTATTCGGATGAGTTCGTAAATCAGACATATCGACCTACCGGAAGGGGTAGTTTTGGGGGGTTTTGTACCCCAAAAATGGGTTTTTTGCATTTTTCATATGTAAATTTAAAAAATTTAAAATTTTTATTTTGACCATTGGATTTAGCTCAAAAAAACACACAATTTAGTATTTTGAAGCTTCGCTCTATCTCCATTGGTTACCGAGATATTAAAAAGTCTAAAGACAGTACATTGTATTTTGGGGCTCCAATGTTAATCTTTGGAGAATTGGCATGTATTAATATTTCACTTATTAACCAATACTTTTTGATGAAACTTGGAATTCAGCTTCATTTGGTTGAGATTCATCCATTTATGGTAAAAAATCTAGGTTTTTGTGCTTATCATGGCAGCAAACCTGCATACTCTTTTCCCATGTTAATCATATGGAGAATAGGCAAACTCCTTTATCAATGGACAGATATTGATGAAACTTAGTACATGGCTTCATATGGTCGAAATAATTTTTTTTTATGATAAAAACCTACTTTTAGTGTTCCCCATGGCAGCATACCTGCATACTCTGCCTATATTTATCATAAGGAGAATAGACATTTATTTCCCTATTTATGAGCATGTGATTTTATTTGTTTTACAGTTTTATGTGGTCAAAATTAATATTACTAATTTGGAAATTCGCTGAGTACGCAGGTCTGCTGCGACGGGGGGTATTTTATTTTAATAAAAATATACATGACGGTTTAAAGATAAAGAGCTGTGCACCCTCTTAATGAACACAGTAAGTAAAACACAATTTATTCAAAAGAAAAAATAAATGGTAGTGAAATTGCAAAAAGGACATTTATTTAAAGGTTTGTTTCATTTTTAGACAAGTTGTATATTTACCCCATATGACACAATGCCCTATTGTCGCTGCCATGTATATACCAGTAGTCTACCTAGATTCATTTACTTTACTGGGGACAAAGGCTAGCTCACAAAAATAATAGCAAATGTAATAGATTTGTATTAAAACTGCTTTTTATTCAACAAAGAGCACTTTACAGATGATAAAAGCTTACTCACTAAGATTATAACAACACATATTACTCTGGGTTCGGTAGTGCATAACAACAGACCTATAACAGTATATTACATGACAATAGCTCTATAAACAGGTTTTAATAAAGCGTTACACTTTAATATTTCATTGAGTTATTTAAATAAATGTTTCAGTAAAATTCAATTAATATGTCTTTAACATATTTAAACGCATTTTTGTGATAACATATTTTCAAGCGGTTGCAAAAGAGATCAAGCTCCCAAATAGATTCCTATTCGTTTCAGGATATATGCTGAATTAAAACCATTGTCACTTTGTGCATTGCAAATATAATTAAAAATAAACGATCAATGAAAATCTCAAGTTACAAATTATCATGAAAAGTTTTACATGAGCCACACATTATATAACTTACTATTGATGTAAATGAGACCCTGGGATTTTCAACATATGTTTAACTTGTACTGATTTAATACGTATGTCTTTTAAATCTGTGTAAGTCAGAATTAGAGAAAATATAGGAGATTCAACCTTATCGTTGTGCAAGGCAATGATTTAACATCATGGCCTGAATTGATTCTTGTAAAGTTTAAAATAAAATGTTATGGTTCATGCAATATTTATTCACACATATAATAAGTGTCCACCAATTTAAACTACGGTGGCAGAGGACTTCGGTAACTCAAATATCAAAGTTAAAGAGAAAAAAATATTTAAAATACAAGTAAACCATTTTAACATAGTAAAATAAATATTTAGAATAATTATGAAGAATTGCATTAAAGTAAAAAGTAACCAAGTCCTTCTTTTTTACGCTTTCCATTAACCATACTAATAATCATAGGCAAAATTTTATCATGTAGAATATATGAAGGCTTTACTATGATTTCTTATCAATAGGCATAATCAAAATAAGTTTTATGTAAAAACCATTTTTTAACTTTAGAAATAAAAGTAATTTGTTTAAAGTGTAATATTTTGCAATTTCTGAGATCAATATACAAATTTAATGGTTCATTGTTTTAAATGCATCATACAATAATAATCCTTGCCAAAAAATATTTTACTTGATAATTATTTAACTAATGAAGGATAGAAGTTTATTTAAAAATACAAATTTAAACTATAGAAATACTGTTCAAAAAATGTACTCACTTATCGGTAATCTATACTGTAGTTTGAACTCAGAGCACTGTACATTGTAAGAGTCATTCACACTTGAGATTCACCCGGAGAGTCGGGTGGAGCAGGGGAGATGGACCTGTCGAACGTCAGTAGCACAGCGGGCCAGATGGGTCCTTCGATGCCCGCTTCTCCCACAACAATCCTCTTTTTCCTTCGTCCACTCTTGTTCCTCTTTGATGTGCGAAAGCTCAGGAAAGTCCTAGGTTCAGCATTCCTTGAGTCTGCCGGTTTCATAGAAGTTGAAAAAGTCTGTCCTCTCTTCACCTTGACTTGGCCTTCTTTGTTGATTACGGTGTCTAGTTTGTTCTCTACTGTCTTTTCTTTTTGCGTCAGCGGTCTGTGCCTGTCCATTGGTTCTTTATTTTCTTCATCACTCGATCTATTTTTGACTATCGTGATGTTTCTATTCACATCTGGACTTCTTCGTACCAAAAATTCACTATACTCTGGGGTCTTCACAGGGCTGACGCCTCTACGATCTAAAATCTGTGTCTTTTTCAAGTCTATTTTGTGCTTCTTCCTCCTTGTCGGTGGCCTTATTGGAGCTTCATGATTTGGTCCTAGAAAGTTACTCGGCTCGTAATGGTACTGGTGGATTTCAATGTAGTGGTCGTTCATGTTGATGATCGGTCTGTTCAAGTAGGCGATGTAGTCAGCAATATCTTGGTCGTACTGTAGTTGCTTCTCGCTCAACGTCATGGATTCTTCGTTCAATTCTGCGTTGGTGTCCTCGTTGTCGTTCTTTTTCTCGTCAAGACTGAGGGACGAGATGTTGACGTCTGGTATCGGAGTCGGGCTGGTCCCTGGTATCAGCTCGTTGAGCAGCTGAGAGTCGGATCTGCTCCAGACGCGCCGGTGGGGCGAAGGTCGGTCCATCATGGTCTGGCAGCCTCGGGACAGCAGTCGGCTCCTGAGCCTCGAGTATCCTCGGCACTGAGCTACCCACTTGTCCACTCGAGATGTCAGCCAGTCCCCGTCACTGCGGGTTATCAGCTCTCTGCCGCGGTTCAGCATTAGACTGCCCTCCCCTCGGCCACCGCGCCTTATATGCCCGACTTAGGGCTTCCTAACTCCGTTATGTGATGTGTTACGTCGCAAACTACTCTCTTGTTATGAAAGCAGTAAGGAAAATATTATGCTTGGTGGATGTATTGAATTTTGTTGTTTACAAGCTAAGGGAGCGGTGCATTTAGAAAAATGAGGGTACAATTTTTATGTAGTTTTGAACATGAAATGTTTAAAAAAGTTGACAACAATACTTTCTCCATACATACCTACTGTATAGGTGGAGAAAGTAAGAAGAATAGGTAGCATTAATATTGACATTTTAAAAATTACGGTATGTATTACTTTTGTGAAACATAAAGAATTGCTGTGTAAATTTTCCAATTTAGTTGGATTTACATTCGTCATTCTCGTTCATCCAAAATTTTCTATATGGATTTTATATGGTTTTTAAAAATTTAATCCCATCATATTTTTGACCGTTTAGATGAAGTAAAGTTTTATTGCTTATTTTTATCATGTAATAAGAATTTATTGCCAATTTTTCTTCAATCAAAGGTTCCGTTCAAAACATAGGCCTAACGTTGATAAAGAAATCTAATTTCTGTTCTGGGGAGTAACTTAACATAACAAGAGGAGAAAACATGGCTCCCCAAGGGAACAGACAGTTTTGCTCAAAGCAACAAAATTAAATTGGAAGAAGGATTTTTTTTAATATCCTTGATCCACAAAGAATTATTGTATTATTGGGATTTCAATGTGTATATAATATTTTTTAATCATAAAAATTAAGTTAATCTGTTCCAAACATGAAACATATTTTAACTTGGAATAACTATTTATAAAAACTGTTAAACTGTAATTAATTGTTAAAACCAAAGGTGCTTTATAATATTGTCTTTCGTGTAAATACTTATATGTTTTGGCCTCAAACAATTTTCTTGTGGGAAGACAAGAAAAATCCCAGTCAAAGAGCAGATCTATGTACACTCAGAATTTAAAATAGAATTTTGTGTTTATTTATCTAAAGATGAGGGTGGATTGTGTACAATTAATTAGTTGATCTTAACCAGGTGTGGGTCAATTTTGTTTTTTTCAAGATTCAAAAATAAAGAAGGTAGATATACAAACTTAAGGTAGGTTTCCAAACACTTACTATTAAAGATTGACGGAGGGTGTTTATGAACCCCTGGTGTTATATGAACATGGTCAATTATTTGTTAAAAATAATTATAACAAATAGTTATAACAAAATAAGATTTTCCTGGCATAGAGGCTCATGTAAATATTATTTTTATACCAGAACTAAGTTATTTGCTAAGTTTGAAGGAATTCATTCAAGCCGTTTTCGAGATCCGTGTGCATACTCTATATACCTTACTTGTATTAGACTATAGGATACGGAAGAAATTTGCGTTTGCAAGCAAAAACATATCATTTTTTAATTAATAACAAATGCTAATGTAATGAAAATTAAAGAAAAAAATTAAAATTATGAAACTTTTGATAACTTATTATTAGTATGTAGATCAAACATTAAGAAACTTTAGATATCTATCATTAAGATACTGAGTTAAGAAGAATAAGGAATTTTACATATGGTCCAATTATATAATGTTATGAATTTAAGAGAGAAATAACAAATTTGGTAGATTTAATTTTTATAAAATTTGGCAATAATCATTCACTGGAATTTCACAGTCTAATATTACTATTCATAATGGAATAAACATGTCCCTATGGATGACAAAGTTTTATTTTTGCAAAACAGAAGAATGTAATATATAAAAATGTAAATTTTTAATGCATGAAAGCAAGCTTAAAATTTGATGAATGAAAAGTTGTCTCACAGATTCCAATGTTCGAAGCAATTTAGCTATTATAGTAGGTCTCATTTTTTCAAGCGATGCAATTATATATTAATGTTAACAGTTTTTTTTTCTTTTTTTTAGAATAAAGGCTTAGAATTTTACTGATTAAAGCTGTTATGATTTTAGAAAATCTAGATTACCTGGGTATTTAAGTCAAACCTTTTGATATGGAGAAACCCCAAAATTAAAGAACTTTTTCAACAGTAGGATTTGTATGAGTTGGTTTAAAAACCAATCCATTAATGTGAGTTGGTTAACCAAACCATAAAAGTATAGAACTTGTCACCAACTTACAGTTATTGAAAAAGTTCCACAAACAATGCAAAGATGAATGATAATTCAGAAGAGGTTAAATTACCTGTATTGTCCACCGTTTGATCCCTACAGAGTACGATACAGTTAATTTAACCTCTTCTGAAAGTCTAGAATTGATCCGGAAACACATCAAACAAAATTAAAATGAATAATCAAATTAAATGTCAACACAGCTTTTGTTGTGTTGTTGAAGTAACCTTTATATGTATAAAACTATAATTTATTATTAATTTCCCCGAGGCCCAAACACTGATTAATATGCAACACTTTAAATCACAAAATGACACATCACCACTAACTGTCACTGACTGACGACTGACTTACAAGTGCTTACAGGCCCTCTATATTGTTTTCCAACTCTCTACAGACGTCATTGTGGGGAGAAGTGAAAAGAGAATTCGCTCTCGAGGAGAAAAAATAATCTTGATTGCTTGGATTTAGATGATGAATGTAAAACTGTCTGAATAAATATATGTTTGTTGGATAAAATTACAACGTGTTTTGGATGATTAAGGGTGCATAGCATTTTTTGTGATTGGCCGATGGCAGTGATGTTACAGAAATGTTATTCAATATAATTTGTGTGCGACATAGACTACTGACGACGTAAGCTCCGGCCAAGCGGGGCTTCTTTGCCCCACAGTCAATGAATTATGTAAAGCTCCATCCCCGTATGAAGACGTATTATATCATCCTTGTGTTATAGCTGGTAATGAGTAATGTAAGGAAGTAAGAAATAGTGATAGTGATAGTGATAGTGATAAGCAAACTCCACTCAAACTGTTTGATCACATAAAATGACAGGTTTTGAGATGTTAACCATTTTCACTTTATTTTGATTGTCGTTTCACAAATTTCATTAATAGTAGTTTTCATCACTAGGAGCAAAAGTAGCTGGGCGCAATCGTGTTTTAAAAATGAGCTGCAGCCGTGTTTTTAAAACCGATTAAGCAAAAGAACACTAGCGTAATGACACTTAATCGTTAAAAATATAACTGTAGCCCGTTTTTTTTTTTTTTTTTTTTTTTTTTTTTTTTTAACCTGATCCTTCTAGGGGGAGATGGTGGTGGGGATTTGTTTATGAGTACCAGCTGGTAATTTTACATCATAACATATTGTGTATCAGTTTTACAATGTTATTGGCAGCAGTTGTTTTTTAATCAGTTCACTTTAAACAAGGTATAGGTTTGGCCTAAAAATAGTATAAAAGCTGACTATAGTCAGGAGCAATAGAACAGGCGTGTCAAGGTCAAGTCTTTTAATAAGCCAGCTGATTTTTGCTCATTTAACTACATGTTAATTAGCTTGACCTTCACCCGCCCGTTCTATTGACGCCGACTATAGGAGTTACTGAAATACATTATAACTTACTTAAAACGTTGTGAAAGGAAATCTGACACTGGAACATGTTTGTCACGAGTTTAAATTTCTTTACAGTTTAAATCCCTCCCCCACCCCAATATTCTCGAGAAGGATATACAGAGTTTAATTTTCACTATTCTGCATAGAAAATTAATAAATAACACTCAGCAAACATATGACTTTTCAGTTCTAGGACTTAAAAAATATTCCAGTTGATTTCTCAGTCCTAGGATAAAGAAAAAAAAGAAACGTTTTTGGCATTATTGAGAGAACAAAAAGCATGCTGATTCGTGTAGAATAATAAAATTAAATTTTGCACACATTTTAAACTATAGCTAATCTGATTACAAGTTAAACTCTGCAACATGAAATAAATTTTAAAAAATATTACTAATCAAGAAAAGTTAATCATAAAACTGAATAATCACAATTAATTCTGGTTTATTATCTATATTTATTTTCATCATAAAGAGCTTAAGTAATAGTTTTTTATGTGCAATCATGTATTAAATAGTAGTTTTCATCACTAGGAGCAAAAGTGGGTCTTTTTGGTGCGCAATCGTGTTTTAAAAACGATTAAGCATCAAAAAGACACTTTTACTCCGAGTGATGAACAACGTTTTTTATCATAATGCGAAATTATACTTTTGATTGTTAAAAATATTAACTATTAAGTTGTATTTTCGAGGTTATATTTACAAAGTAAGTAATATGCAGTGTTTACATTTCTGTTATTTACAAACAATGCCCTTTATAACGTTTGAATTTCAAAGTTCTGCTACTCAACATTAATAAATCAATAATAATATACTTAGCAAACAGCTGACTTTTCAGTACTAGGACCTAAAAAATTCCCAGATGATTTTTCAGTCCTAGGACAAAAAACAATCGGTTTTGGTACTATTGAGAGAACAAAAAACAGGCTGATTTCGTGCAGAATGATAAAAACGTGTTTTGTAGTGTGAAACACTAACTTTTGACCCATACTATTTTTCACCATGCTGCATGACTTCTTCAATAAAATTAAAGTAGTATTTAAGCTTTATTTAATATTTCTAAGCTACAGTGTTCTTAGTAATGTTTGCACCTTTTTTATTTTAAATTTGAGTACAGTTTGAATTTAACTTTAAAATATTAACCTAAAAGTTATAGTTAAACATGTTTTGTTTAAACTTACACCTTTATCTGATTTGAACTGTTAAACTAGTTTAATCTGGTTTACATTTTATTTGTGCGAATGGTCCTTAGTCTTAAGTCTTTTATTAACATATGAAAGTTTTCTTCTAAAATGATTTACATCTTGTTCTTGATCCTCCAACACAACAAATAACAAACAGCCATGGCCAAGGCCTCCAGTTTACAATCGTTATGAAATAACTTATATGTAAGAATACATCTAAAAAGTTATAAATTGACACATTACCAAAAGTACAGTTATTTTTTACGGAAAAGCATTTTCTTGCTATGAGCAATCATTTTAATTAAGGCTTTACTTAAATTCATAAACGTTAAGTTATCACATGAAAATATATGCACGTAGGTGTGAAATTTTATTTACCATACACAGTTTTCCTATATTTGGTATTAACACAAACAGGAAAAATTAAAGATAAACTAAAAACATTCTGTGTATTGAGGTTTATAGAGGCAAAAGCCCCTAGTTATAAAATTGAATTAGTGTAGACCATAACAGAGTTCACGTACTTAAATACAGAAGATGTAACCTTCATTAATAATATTTTTGTGATATTGTTTGCATAGACCAACTTTTTGTTTCATACATTAAATATGATTAATTATGTAGTCTTTAAAATATCATATTTTCTGTACTACTAGAATGTCGACAATGTCTCTTGTTCAACAACATATAACTAGTGACGTCAGAGAGTGAAGCCCTGAAGGGTAAGCGTCTCACACGTCACTTGTTTAGAATTGAATTTGCTGTAGATTTTCTATTCAAGCATTTCACTATAAAACAGTGTTACTCATTTCATTTTCTTAATTTTGATGTTGATGAATAATTTTTAAAGAGTGGAAATATAATGTATTACACATATACTAATACATGTTTAGTATTAGGGAAAATTAAGTTATAAACTAAAACTTTGAAGTGGAAGAGTTTAAATTTTAGTAATTTAAAATAAAAGTGCAAGTTATTTTTAATTAAAAATTGATACATTATCCAGTCATCATGAATCTTGATATTTTGTTATGACAGAAATTAAATTTTTGATAAAGTAGTTTAAAACTGTTAAAATTTTCCATGTTGTAACAATTTTAATTGGATTTTAGGAGCTGACATTAGAAATGGCTGAAGAACTTAAGAAAAAACTCTTTGAATTTCTTCATGAACTGCCTCAAAAGCAGGTAGGTTTTTAATTTCAACACATAACAATATCAATTATCTACAAGAAATCGACAAAAAAATATTGTTACACAGAGTGTTTACAATCAGTAACAGAGGTTTCTTGACGGAGCAATTCAAGAAAAGTAATACTGTTTTTTTTACATCTTGCACGGGCGCCTACTCCCCCGTAGGCGACCCAAGGGACTCGAGCCCACCCATTATTTTTTCTGTGAGTGCTGAGCCCCCCCCTCCCTCCCCAAATGACGTGTGCCTGAAAAAGTGGAGTCACGTTAACATATTGACATTAAACTGACGGGGCTTATAAAAAAATTGTAATAGTTGTAGTTTATAAATACATTTAAGTATAAAACAGTGACTTAAATAAAACAATCATGGAAAATTAAAAGGCAATAAAAAACTATAGTCCTTGTCAGGCTTATTGGTGGGTAACCGATCAGCTGTGACAACCAATTTTCTTCGTAAACTGTTTCTAGAGGGTAACAGTAGCCTCTTGAACCAGAATAAAAAAGTAACGGTTACAAACATATTATTAAATTTTAATCCCAGCTGTTATGTATAAACACAACCTTCTTTCTAACTTGTTGTTAAACCATTACAAATTTGTTTATATACGTTTTAAAAGTATCTTTTAAAGTTATAGTTTATCAAAACATTTAACTTTACAAAGGTATTTTAGTTATATTATCTTTAATGTTACACCTTATAAAGTTACATATGAAAGAGGAAGGTACCTCGTGTGCCTTTTACGAGAAATGTAAAAACGCCATACCCTAATTTTCTAATCTATTTAGACTTCGTCTTCCAATTACATTTAGAATGATTTATAGAGAATAGTTACTAAAAATTACACTGACATGGAAAAAAAAACTTCATTTGAAGACCAGAGTTGAGTTTGGATAATCCTTTGGGAAAACTTTTTTATAGTGATACTATCAAATTGTGAATCCTCCCCTTCCCTCCCTTGGCCTCCCCCCCCCCAATATTTTTTAAAGGTTTGCGCCCATTACTATGTGCTTCAAAAGTAAATTAAAATGGTATGATACATTTGCTTAAAATTCTGACTCTGAGTAGATAGCAAATCAATATTTGGCAAAAAAATACCTCCAAATTTCATTTTAAAAATATTATTTCTTTTTTCATGTGAATTCTGCAAGCGACTACATAAGGATTCTTTAATAAAGAGCTGGTGTTGTAAATTTGATAATTTAATGGTCGTTTTTTTTTTTTTCAAGTATGCTACTATGTAGCTATTATATGTTTTAAAAAACTTATTGAAGTTTGAGTGCACGTATGTAGCTAAATATTGTATTGAATTGAAATATTCAGAATTTTTCAGTACTGACTTGAGAATTGCTGCAAATGTTTGATCTTTTCTGCTACAACTGTACTACAACTGTACTGTAAGTGTTTATGTTTCTCCAGGGAGAGTTGGACCAGCTTCAGCAGCAATGTGACTCGGAGCAACTCTCCAAGCAGCAGCTGTCTGCGGAGATTGAAGGTCTCAAGGTGGAGGTGAGAATAACTTTTCACTACGGTACTGTTATTATTTGGAAGGATTGTCGCTATTTTCCAATATGATTACAGTACTAAAACAAAGTTCACAGTTCACATCATTTCAGATTACAGATCCTGACAATCCATGTTCATCAAATAGAAGCAATACCCAGATAGTAATTAAGTTATGGTAGTAAAAACAACCAGGCAATTCTTGAAATTTTGCTTTTCTTCTCCACTGCTTGGATATTTAGGCATAGAAATTTCCTCGTTTATTTATGTTCTTAACTTAGTAAAGGGTTTCGTGTGTTACATCCCTTAACCAATTTAACTGATTTTTAAGATTGAGGTGTAATTTTAACACTTATGATCTAGCACTTATGATTATGTGAGAGAATAGAGGTTAAAAAGGTAATTTCGTTTTGGGTTTATCTAAGGCTAACTACACACCACGCCGGAATGACCACACCACTCGTTAAAACGTCACACTTCTAGTGCGCCAGCTGATCTGAAATGATGCAATTTTTATGAAATTTCTGTGGGTAAGTTTCTCACCAACAAGAAAAAATACATTACAAAATGCACAATTTGCGCACATAGGCCCCCTAGTTACATTGTATTACTCAGGAGTGAGAATGTATGCTTTAGCTAAGATTGTACTGAGCTAGACCTTAAAATTACCAGAATCAAGATTTAATAAATAAAGTCTATCCTGTACTTAGATATATAGTATGTAGGTATATAAAAAATTGCTTCCTCTCCCCATATTACTCAACTTAATCCCACTGAACCATCATTACGTCTGTCAACTCCTTGGTGTCTACTATACTGTTAGTCACACTCCTTCTCTGTGGGGTACTGTACTGCCAGGGAATGTAGTTGCCAGGTATGTAGAAAGGACAGGTTCAGTCTGTCATGCTCCATATAAAGAAACTTAGCCAATCCCAGGACATGACCCTATAAAATCCCAGACTGGGAGCTCCCTTAATTCAACAAAACCCCGCCTCTAGAATGCTAAATTCTGTCCCAAACCAAGCAGACCTTTTTCTTCATCTGCACTACACATAAGCAACATCCAGTGCCAGCAATAGGAGGTTTTCTGGTATATGCAAGATTTGAAGTTGGAAAAACCTATTTATATAAAGTAACAAGGTCCCCCGCAACAATGTTATGAAATTTTACCATAAAATGAAGAAAAAAATTTGTAAATGATTCACCTCAACATGTATCCTATCTCCATTCATTTGCCATTTGCTTTGTCTGTATGTAAATTTGTAATTAATCTCTGACATGTTAAAAATTAGATACTCAATTTAACATTTGCAAAATAAATACGTCACAGCCTGAACCTGCGAGCCCGTTAGTTTACGCCGGTTCCTATCTGGTGCATATTTTTAAGTGAATAGGACTGAAGGTGAAACGTCATAAATATAAATTTAAAACCACCCAGTTAAAGATACACTATCGCACCAAATACACCCACTGTGTTTGGCTTGCCAATTGCTGTTAGAGATTTTTATTGAGACCTGATCGCTGATACACATGACTGAATTCAGACCAAATCGTCGTTAAAGTATTAGTTTTTTAACTGTTGAATAATGCCATGATTTTTGTCTAGAAACTTGAAAATGGTCTTCCTGAGATGCCTAGTCAATCACGCAGAAAAAGTTCACTCTGACTCAGCAGCGTTATTCACCAACCAGCTAAAAAATTATTCATTGACACGAGATTCTGTCGCTGTCCCAGCTACTTTTTTGTGATACAAACATTGTTGGTGAAAAAATTATGACACTCGATCGGTATTTTTAACCATTTATACATGGATTCCACACATGTTCCACACTCATAGCTAAAAAAAGTCTCTTGCATGTGGGAGCTCATAGCCAATCGAGGCGCACCCCACCTTAAGGGTGGCGAGGCGCCTGGTCTAACTACAGCGAAAGAAATAATTTCATGTTTTATATTAGAGTTTAAATAGATGAGACACTGTGTACTTAGCTAGAAAACATTTCACAA
Source organism: Neoaliturus tenellus (assembly GCA_030545055.2). Lineage (NCBI taxonomy): Eukaryota > Metazoa > Arthropoda > Insecta > Hemiptera > Cicadellidae > Neoaliturus > Neoaliturus tenellus. The sequence continues at coordinate 119,773,489 of CM061536.1, forward strand.
TTTCTGTCCCTCCCGTGACGCCCTCAGAAATAAACACTTTAGTAAATACGGTATCAAAATTGGAAAAAGCAGGCATGGCACGGCATCCCATGTGGCTGCATGGATCGCATGGCCCTCAGACCGGCCATGCAAACATTCCAGGCACAGCAAGGAAATTCCACTTCACTCTGTATTGACTCACAACAGGGTGTCCACACTCAACTAGGATTTGAGGCGGAGGGAAATTGTAAAATCAAGGTTAAAAATGTTTGACACTACACTGGGCAGTCAAAGAACTAAGCCATTTTGTGACAGCTTTTATTTATGTGCAAACTGTCTACTGGTAGTGTAACAAATCAACCTAGCAGTTGCAAACCATTGATATAACTTTTGATTTCCTCTAATCCTTCTTTCTAGATATCTAATCAAACCAAATCAAAATCTCTTTATTTACAAAGCATAAAGATTTGTAATAGTGTCAATTGTTTACAATTTCATATGAATTATTAGGAGATAGATATTAATTATTTAAATTTTTGCACTCCTGTTACACACTAATCTATAATAAAATAGGTTCAATCCCTTAAACCATCATCAATCATCATCAATTAATAGTTTCGTCAAATCATCTAAACAGTTGAAGTTGAATTCACTGAAAATATTGTCATTCAGATAGTTAAAATAATGACACATATACACAGAAAACAAAAGAACAATACATTTTTAAAAAATTGGACGGAGAATTAAAAATATCGTGGCCGGCCAAAGACACATTCCGACTGCCAAAATTTTTTTAATCCTCTGTCCTCATCCTGATGTTTTTAAATGTATCGTTCTTTTGTGTTCTATATATGTGTCATTATTTCAACTATTTGACGACGACAAGATATTCAGTGAATTGAACTTTGACATTAGAAGATTTGACAATGGGACATTGTATCCGAAACTAGTAATCATTAAACTAGTTGAATTAATAATGGTTTGAAAAATTGTAACCTTTATTATTATAGTCTGATATCAATCCAGAAGGCAAATAAACATACTCTAATCACCCTACGTTTGTTTTAATGACAGGTGAGCAGCCTTCGGGCCCAGTTGGAGTTGACAAACAAGGCGCTGCGGCAGTGTGAGGAGAACTGCAAGGTGGCACAGGAGGGCGCCGTCAGACACCGCCTGGCTGCAGAGGCGGCGACTCGCACACAAGACAGCATCAAGGCGGAGGCCATCAGACTGCATGTCAGTACTCATGGGGGTGCAGCACACCCCCAGTTTTTGGGATAATAACTTTCTAACAGTTTTAATGAGCTTGAGCTGTAACATAAACTATTGAGAGGGTTATTGTTAGACAAAAGAAGTAGGCTACATTTTCAGGTCGAAAAAGAACCATTTAATTTAGGTTCTAACGGAGAATAAGTTTGGTATTTAAATATCACTTTACTTTTGGCAAGCCCCACCCCCAGATATTGCAATTAAATCTGCCCATGTCAGCACTGCCTGCGTTGTTTTGCGGCTGCGGCCAAATGAAAAAAATCGTAGGCACACTGTAGAGGACAGTACTCCATCCGTGTTATTTTATACACCATCTGAATACAATTTTGACAATACCAACAATTATTATTTATTTAAAACCTATGAAACTTTTCTTTGAAATATGGTGGGTACACATATATTTCTTTCAATACAATACGGTATTGTAAATGTTTCACTTCTTTTCCTAGACATAATGTGCGCACCCTCCGGGATGAGCGGCACGGCATTTTCGTCTCTACCCCGCTTCCAATGGCAAATTTTGTTGTTAAAATGACTTAACAATGATGTTTGTATTAAAGGTGATAGTTCTAATGGGTAAAAGTACAATAAGTTCAACATTGTGAGACATCCCAATTACATTAATAGTCAAAATAATTATATAAATATTAGTTTTATCTTATTCTATTATATTTTTATATTAAAAATGAAGCTTACCACATTTTTCTCAGCCATGTCCATATTTATGAGTTGTCTGATGATGCTAGCATTGCAAAATACGATTAAAATATTTTAAAATTTTGGTTATTGTGTACTAATTTAAAATTATTTTAATTTACCAATATTGAAGTTTTTTATGAATAATGTACGTATTATTTAACTGACTCTCATCAAATACTGATCTTTCTGGACGGAAGGTGAGGATGCCCGCTAGTACCTACACGCTCTAAAAACTGCTTGCCGTGCCGTGCCGTGCCCCCATAGTACATTTGTAGCTTTTAAGTGTGCGCTCTACCTCTCTCCCGTGCCGAAATGTGAGGGTTTAAGTTTTCTAGCCCTGTGCACTTAGATGTTAACCAATTAAAATAATTTTGGTATTATTGTGTTTATAGATGGTAAGAAAACGAGTAACAAAGAAGAAAGCACCATGGAGGGACTCTCACATATTATTACTCACTAAGATAAAAAACAATAGTAAGAAGGCTTTTCTTAATTGCAGGAACAGCACAAATAGATCCGCTTACTGTAAGGCAAGAAATAAACTGAATATAGCCATTAGAAATGCAAAAAAACTGTACTTTAAAAATCAGTTAAAAAGTAAAGACCAAAAAGTCTTTTGGTCATCAATAAGGGCAACTGGAGTGTTAGGTTTTAAGGAAGATAAGGATCATTCCTTTACACCTCATGACTTAAACAAGTATTTTTCCACAATGGGTGGTAACATTAGAATAGATGAAAATAAATTGAAATTTTATAGCAATAACCGATGCTCAAGTGTGAAAAATAATTTTAGCTTTTTACCAGTGACTGATGACATTATCAAGAGTGTCATGAATGGCATAACTACCAGGGCTGTCGGAGTTGATGGAATATCCATTGTAATGGTTAGGTCATTAAGTCCTTACTGCCTCTCTGCCATTTGCCACCTTGTAAATTTGTCCTTAACTACTGGCTGTTTCCCGAGTGCTTGGAAACAAAGCATAATTTTACCTTTGCCAAAAAATTCCACTCCCACATGTGTATCCCATTTTAGACCAATTTCTATTCTTCCGGCAATGTCAAAAATACTGGAAAAGGTTGTTGGCGAACAGCTCGCGTTATTTTTAGAGTCAGAGGCTGTATTGCCTGAAACCCAATCTGGCTTCCGAAGGGATTATGGTACTAGCTCGGCTTTGTTGAATATCACGGACGATCTGGTCTGTGCTAAGGATAGAGGCTGGGAGAGTCTCGTCACTGGCCTGGACTACTCACAGGCTTTTGATTCTGTCAACTTTGATCTTTTATTGGCAAAATTGAGGTTCTACCGATTTGATGATCTTTCTGTGTCCTGGTTCTCTTCTTATCTGAGAAATAGGTCACAACTAACTAGGGTGGATAGCCAGGTTTCGGGAAGTTTGCCTAAGGTTTCTGGCGTTCCTCAGGGAAGCTGTTTAGGACCAATCCTTTTCCTAATCTACACTGCTGATATTGATAAAGAACTTAATCATTGTGCTATCCATTCATATGCAGATGACACCCAACTGATATTGTCCTTTCCACTGTCTCATCGTTTAGAAGCATTTTCCCAGATGAATAGGGACTTGAAGAGTGTGAAGAAGTGGTCTGATGCTCATGGACTTCAACTAAATCCTGACAAATGTTCAGTATTACACATAAAAAATCCTTCTATCCATTGCCAGCTTAATACGAACAATGGTATCCAAACAGTTCTTCTGGATGGTAAATCTCTACCTTTCTATGGCTCATTAAAAGTACTTGGAGTTCATTTGGACTGCAGGCTTAAATTTTCTGAACATGTGAGACATATCTGCAAGTCTGTTGTGGGGAAGTTGAGATTGCTGTACAGGTTGAGATCTGTTCTTCCCGTTTCAACCAAACTTGCAATCGTCACGGGAGTCATATTTCCATCCATCTATTATGCCCTTCCTGTTTTTGCTAACTCCTTAACTCAGGAAAATCTTGAAATCCTAACAAGACTTCAAAACAGTGCCCTAAGGTTTATTTACAACCTGAGGAAGTTTGACCATATCAGTGAGTGGAGGATGAGAGCTGGGGTATTACCTATAAAGAAGTACTGCGAGATTCAGTCTTCTCTCACTGTGCATAAGGCTTTGCTGACAGGACGCCCCACGTACATAAAAGATAAACTTAAACAAAGATCTGAAGTGAGTGTGCGCAGTACTCGTCAGGAAAGTCTGCTCCAATTGCCGAGGGTCAGAACTGAATTGGGGAAAAAAGCGTTCTCGTTCTTTGGACCTCGTGTGTACAATGCCCTGCCATTTGACCAAAAAACAAAGAGTTACAGAGCTTTCAAAAATGGCATTAAAAAACATTATTTGTCATTATTTATTGACAACAAATATTAAAAAAATTCTAGTATAAGTTTTTTTATGGAGTTGTATTGAAAAACAAAGTATGTAACTTTGAATACCGCTCAACAAATAAAGGCCTAATTTATTTATTTATTTATTTATTTATTTATTTATTATTATAAGTTAATGCACTCATTTGCGTTTTCAAAATTTTTCATGAGTGCAAGCTAAATAGCAGAATGCCAATAAAGTTTTGTAAAATATATGTTTTTCTTCAGCAATTTTTAAAGTAAGAAAAAATTGCATTAAAAAATTTTAAAGCGGAAGGTTAGATTTGACCGTTTTTTTTTTTTTTTAGATCTGTTCAAACTTGGTATTGTTTGATAGTTAAATTAATAAATCTGTTAACTATTAAAATGTCTCTTGTAAAATGTTGATAAAATTAACCGGTTTTAAGATATCCAAGTGTAAAATTAAAAGGACCGTCATTTTGAAAACACACCTCAAAAAAATAATTCTGACATTATTTACATTTCTTGACCGGTATTGTGGCAGGGTGCAAACTGTTTATTGTGACCTGTATGGTGACATTATTGCAACTCTGTTGGTGTGCCTAGAAGTGCCGTTGGGCTAAATGCGGCCCTGTATGTGCATTAACAATATGTCAGCTTTTGTTAGATTATCAGCAAAATTATAAATTTGATCAGAATGTATTATAATTTGGAAATAAAAACATCAAAAGATTTAAAAGTATTAAAAAATTTACTTGAGGAAGAACCTTTATACTCCCTTAAAGATTTTTATGAGAAGAAGAAAAAAAAAGAATCTACATTAAAAAAAGAAGAAACATCAAAATTTGGAAAATACTGGATTGAATTAGTTTATGAGAACATTGTTATTAAGTTAGAAATTAAGAGTCCCTAATGCATGTATACATGTCTGTAAGGTAAATAAAAATTAAATTAAATTAAATTAAAAGTGTCATGATAACTGTTTGTTATGTAAACCTCACGTACTAAAAACACCACTTATTGTGTAACTTTTTTAACATTTTGGATCAAATTAAAGCTATCCTGTACTTTGGCACAATGCTGAAAATTTAATATCAAATGTAAAACAAAGCCATAAATAGCAAGCAATCAGACTACATTCATTAAAATCAAATCGCAAAACTGATATGTTGTAATTGCCGATGTCCTTTACATTTGTCACATTTGTGGCATATTTCTCTGAATTCAAATACCTTTAATGATGTAGGTTGATATAATGATGGCTTGTATGATGATGTAACTTAGTATAAGCAAAGTCCAAATAAGTTCTCTTCAATCCCCACTAAGGGAAGTAAAGGGGTAACTTTTAGCCCCACTATAAGTATTAATCCTCGAGAGGACGCTATGGGGAGGAATCCTCCGGGTCAATATATTTATCTTTTAGTTGACAGCACTGTCCTTTTGTGTAGCTGTAGCCCCCCTCCTTACCATGTATTTGACGTACCCTTATCCCGCTTTCAGCGTCCAGGGTCAGTTTGGCGAGCGCTGCCCTGAGGTGCTGGACGATTCTTCCGTGAGCGTCCTTGTGTGTTTTGTGAACCCGGAGGAAGAGTCCATGTGCGATCGTTTTTTATTTGGTTATTTGTAATTGTTTAGGCTACAGTTGCCACTTTAGATTTGTTTTTAATTTAAGTAACTTTTTATTTTTCCATGTATAACTATTTGAATTGATTGTAGTATCTTTGTTATACCATTTAATTTATGGTTTATGCAGGAACACGTCATAGTATTTTTTTTATGATCTGATAGTTCAGTTTTATACAAAATCTTTTTTTGTACCCCAAAACGTTATTTTTACTATTTTCATACCATTTTACAAACCTGTTATAGAAAAATAATAAGTTTTAAGTAAAAAAAGTGAAATATGTTTTGTATAATCCATAATAGTTATAATTATTTTATTTGTTAAATTAACTTTACCATTCTTGCTCTGTCTTGCAAGGATATTGCGTGAAATCTATTTTACAATCATTTTCTGTTTTTATTTCAAACAATAAAAGTATTTAGAATACATTTTGTGCATTTATTTAAAACCCGGAGGAAACCTCCTTGAGCGAGAGACGGCGTTTTAAATTTTAAGCGACCTCTGGAGGGTTAGAGAAATAAGTAACTTAAAGGAAGTAGTAGGAACTGAATATCTTTATCAGTTGTGTAAAGTTTATATTTTTGTAAAAATTTAATAGCTCATATTAAGTAATTTTTAGTTTGTTAACCTATAAATAGGTTGATGTTAGGTAAAACTTAAATATGTTTTATGATACTTCTTGTGGTTATAGCACCTTGACAGTACTAAGTTTCTATTACAATAATTTATTAAATTCATACTCTCCGTTTGACACGTTATACTAATGTTGTTTTAGAGTGAAAATATAATGTTAAAGAAACAATTAGAGCAGCTAGAAAAGGATGTGAAAGCAGAATCCTTCTTTCGTGAATCTTGTACACTGAAACAGTCCAAAGTGCAAGCTACAATTGAATCTCTAACAAAGTAAGTTATTTTGCTTTAAGCGGTGAACATAACAGGTTTAATACTTCTCAATAGTATTTTGTAATACACACACACACACACACACACACACACACACACACACACACACACACACACACACACACACACACACACACACACACACACACACACACACACACACACACACACACACACACACACGCACACGCACGCACGCACGCACGCACACGCGCACACGCGCACACACGCACACACACACACACACACACACACACACACACACACACACACACACACACAGGGTGCCTTATAACTGGGCAATCCTGAAAAACTGGGAATTGGCATTTGTTAATTGCTATGAAATGTTCAGGAATGTTCATAAATTTTGTGTAGATTTTCCTTTGTTCTTAAATTTTCAGCTACATTTAAAGCATGGGACGGGTATTTAGATTGTTTGGTACACTATAAAATAACTACACAAAATTATTTTATATTTTAATTTTTACTAGTTTTTTTTTTAATGCAAGTCAAAAACTTTTTTTCTTAATTTTCGGTTGGGAATCTTAAAATTTTTACCTAAATATCGTTAAAAACTAATATAAATGTTCTTGAATGAATAACATACCTTGTTCCTGTTGCAGCTCACTATCATTCTATTTTGGATGACCTTCGTTTTGGTCTTTAATAGACTATATCTATATCGTATATATTCAGGGATCTGTTGTTCTAAATGTTAGATGTTATACTTCTTAAATGTATGCAATTTGTTCATGATTTTCTAGTTTTAAGCTCAGTAAACACACTGTACAGTATAGTAAAAGCTATACGCTTATAGCTACCTAATTGAATTGTTCTTTTTATAATTTTTGCAAAGGGGGAAAAGTCTCTATGAGAGGGCTATTACCTAATAAAGAGAAATCGTGAATTTACTAAATTGAAAGACACAGGACACTCAAAAGATTGTTGGATTGCATTTAGTGTGAAATAAAATGTGTTCTGTTTGTAACTAATCAATTTTAAACGAATTATTCATCAATTTTTTTGTTTACCTTTCTTCTTTGTTGTTTTTATTTATCCCATAGTTTTATGCTGTTATACTTTCAGCCAAATGCGAGGACTGGAAAAGGATTTTAGAGACGTTGAGAGACAAACAAACTCAGCTCTCAGTGTTGGAAACAAGAGCAAACAACTGGTGGAGAACAAAGATAAAACTATCAATCAGTTGGAAGAAAAAAACAAATGTCTATCAGATCAGATTATTAGTCTGACTAGTAAGTTTTTTAGTAACAAAATATTAGTAATATTATTATAACTTAGTCCATTTATGTTACAAGTTCCAAACTAAGTTAGACTATGATTGTTATTAAGTCAAGTTATTTAATTCATAATAGCCAAATTTTGTTTCATCTAGGCTACAAGTTGTCAGTGATCTTTAATAGTCTTTCATGATGAGTTGCGTTCACTAGAGTTATTTCACTAACACCGATAATTTCCTAAGGAAGAGATATTCTTTTCAGGTGAATTGAAAAACCTCCAGATGAGTGGAAATGGAAATAAATCAGTAGAGCAGCACTATGTAAAAGACATTTTAAAAGAGGTATGGTTTCTTTAAATTTATAACAACTAGAATAACTTTTGAACCTCAATGGACAAGTTTTAGTATATACAAAATGTTATTTACCAATGTACATTATTAAAATGTTATTGATGTGTTTGGGGATGAAAGAAAATTGTAGGCCTATGTTAAAACTGATTTTGAATCAGAGAGAAGATTAAATTATCCATATTCAACTGTACAATGTTTGTAATTATCAATGTAATAATTTAATTAATTAATTTAAATTTAATTTATTAATTCAGTGTTTTTGTCAAATAATCATTTAATTCAATACATAAATAAAATTCTGGTAAACAACAATTCAGGAAATGTTTACAACATTAAAACCACTTTATAGTCATAATTTTTTACTTTTCTTAAATAATAAGTTCATGTTGAAGCCATCAAACTATATAAACAAGAGGATTACTCTCTCAAGTATGTGGGGAAAAAGTTTTGCAGCTGCCAAATTTTAAGGTGGTGAATAATGCAATGTCCATTCCATGTAAACTGAGATCAAGTTTTTACCTTACCGACATTAATTTCTAAGAGATGGATGAGCAATGTGAGGACGATCATCGGTTATCAAGATTGATAACAACCTTTGTAGGAGTTCGGATAGTTTCGGCTGTTCCCGAAAGTGTTCGCGGCGAGTATAAATCTTGGCCACGCAGCAATATGCGGTCTGTCTGTTACGTTCCGTTAATTAGTGCGTGTCTTTTCGGTCCTATGGCCCATCGCCTGCAGTGTCTGTGGGTACTTTGTAAGTATACCTTCCAAGTTTACTTATAATTATTTCTCACGTTTTTATCTTTTCCTCACAATTAAATATCAGTTTCTGTCATCACCACGACTTTAACAAATTCAAGTTAATTTTGATTGGCAAGACAACTTTTCAATCTCAACCCGGTCAAGCGTTCCGGCTGCCTGTTTGGTCAGGAACCGCTCCCGCTTTAAATTCTATCCTGTAAATAATTCTATTTCAATTTAATTTAAATCTGCCCAAAAGCGTTCCTTCGGCTATGTCCTCGCCCTGGAATCGCTCTGGAACTACCTGTTTTTTACTTTTGTCGAGTACCTGCAACGTACGCTCTAAATAAGGTCACGAGCATTCCGACGGCCTCAGCCGGCCTCAGCTGTCTGATACTGCTCTGAATGTAAGATTTGCTTTAATGACCTATTTTATGTGTGATGACGAAACGTTTTAAACTGTTATAAAATTAGTTTACCGAGCCGAGCGCTCCGTCGCATGCTCGCTGAGCCGCTCAGGAACGTATTGCCAATAAAATCACACTAACGCCCCCAGGACTAATTAGTCCTTTTTAGTCCAATAATCGGCCTAATTTAGTCCTTTAGTCATGTTTACTTAAGTAAACAAATTCATTTATGCATTTTTGCCCGGTAGTGTGATGACTAGGCCAATAGAGCGTTCAGCCTTTGTAGCTCGAACTGCTTTTTTTATTTTAAGTATTTTAAAACCTATGTCTCAGTGTCCCGTGACATCCATCACACCTATATCACCGAGATTGACTTTAGTTTATTTTTTCCCATTCAATCACTGTAAACGAATTATTTTTATTTTGAGGAATAAATCACCCTTGATTAATCAGGATAAATTCTATTTTTCTCTACACCTTTCGCTCACTACTTAATTAAATAACGGTAAAACTCCATTCATTAGTATCTGTTCACCCTGGACTAAACTGCAGCTGTCCACAATAAAATGATTATGGGGATTAACACCCTTACAGCAAACACTACAAATTTTCTTAAAAGCAGGCAGCCGTGTAAAGTACATAGAGCGTGTTTCAGCTATCTATACTGTTTCAATGAAGTAGTGCCTAGAAAATACAATATAGCGAATGCCATAACAATTCAAAACAAGACTTTGCGAATTAATAACTTCACATTTCTAGTGGCAAAACTCGATGAACGAGATGAACTTAAGAACTCAATGCTTTGAGAAGGAGACAGAATCCCTTCATCAATCTTTGGAAATGGCACTTGAAGCACAGTTGAAACTACAAACGTTGGAGGCGGCGGCCACTGAGAAAGTCAGGTGAGACAAGACTAAAATAAACTTTAATAAAAAGGTTTAAATACATGTTCCGTCAAATGGTCCTTTGTTGTAGTTAAAGACTACAGCTGTTTCATGTTTTTAAAAACACATCTTCAGGTCAAATGTCAAAGTCAAAACTGATTTGCTTCTTTTAAAGCATCCAAAGAAACCCCAAACAACATCCTCAACGAGAAACTTTTGTTTGAGTCGAACATTATTTACTATTCTGTCATTCATATTTTAAATACCAACGAGGTTCAAAGAAAAGGTCCTGATAAGCGGTGAGAGGGGGAGGGGGTCAATGCTACCGGATCACTTCAGTACGTCAGTCATGACTTGCAAACTACCGGCCCCGCATGTGTCCGCATTTTCACACTTTTTGGCTAATTTAATGTTTAAATGTTCGCGTGTTCGTTTGTGTTTGTGTTTTGTGTATTAAATTGTGACGTCATCCATGTGGAGAAGAAAATCAGTTTTAACTTTCAACATTTGACCTGAAGATGTGTTTTAAAAACATGAAACAGCTGTAGTCTTTAACTACAACCAAGGACCATTTGACGGAACAGATATTTAAACCTTTTTATTAAGTGAAATCAGTGGTTCAGAGGCTTTCCATGACAAAATAAATTGCTGTCCATATTTTAGCATCTTGCAAACAATGAACACATTTTCCAATAAAGATATTTGAATTTTTTAACCTATGTATATTTAAAATTATACCAAGAATTATTTTATAAACAAAGAAAGGCTACAAAACTTTGGCCACAAAAAAAAATTATTTCGTTTGTCTAGTCAAGACCTATACATCCTAGTCACATTTCATGAACCAACAGTTTACGATAGACAGTAACATGTGAGTTATAGTAAAGGGGGGGGGGGTGCGTCTTGAACGTATCCAATATGTTCAAAACTAGTGTTTACGGATTATAATTTTTTTTAGTTCATTTATTCATTTTAGCATTATTAACAAAATAGGAATGTAGTGCCAGAGCAGTATCAAGCACCAACAACGAACTTCATTTAACAATAGTTATTTATTTTGTTTAACTACTAACAATTACTCCTATTCCAACTGTGTATATTATTATAGATTTTACCGGTATTAAGAAAAAGCTAATAATTGTGAGCCTAGCTAGAAATGCCGGAACAAGTTCACGTAACTTCGGCATAGCATAGACTGACGACTTCGCTGTACTCCTTGTCGGTGGTAGTGGGGGTATTACTCCCAGACTTTAGATATGCTTCTTGTACCTTTGGACTCTGAACCTTGTCCTTAACTCAAATGCTCTCTTGCTTATATTTACTGACTTATATGTAACCAAATAAAATATTCTTCTACTTTACAACACATATGAATACAACCAACAAGAGAAAAAAGCAATAAGTACATCAGAGTAGTAATTAACTAAAGAGTCACTGTTTAGATCTGTAAATTTAAAATTATTTGTAAAATTGTAGCAAATTTGACAGCTCCAAATTGTCTTACGACTAGACACATTCTATCAAAGTAGCCTTTCTTTCATAACTGTCTACAAAGCTCTTCATAGTACATTTCCGATCAATGTGGTACCAAACAAAATTGAGACTACACTAACTTTTCAAGTTAATTTTGTTGTGTTAGAATTAATTACGACGAACAGAGCAAATGGCTAATGACAAATTTTTAATGTCTGTACTTTATACTTCATCTTTCATATGTAGAGAACTGCTGCAAATTTTTTTACCCTGTCAAAATGGCAAAAGAATATTACCCGTATAAATAACCAGTTATGTATTGATATTGATAAAAATTATTTTAATATTACGTAGAAAATTTACGCAGATACAATAAGTATACAAGAATTTAAAACATTTTCAGTTAAATATTTTGATTTCACAGAGAGCTTGAAGCTCACCTGCAGGCTATAGAACAGAGAGAGAGCAAGAGCTATATGGACACAAGTGTGCAGACCGAACTGGCAGCGTCTGCAGATGTTGGCTGCCAAACTCCCAGGATGGAAGTGAAACACGCGGCGACACAGTCTGACTTTTTGGATCTGCAGGTACAGAATCCTCATGCATCAGGGTGAGGAAGAAAAGTCTGTAACGTATTGAAAATGTCAACTCAAGACAAACTTTGCAAAGAAGCCCATTAGGAGCTGAACCAACAGGTTTGAAGACTCAAACAGGTTTGAAAGAGGAACTTGTTTAAGTAGTTTGAAACCTTAAAATATACAAAAAGATATGGATGAAAACTTAGTAGGTTTGTTTTAATTGTCAGGAGTTAATTATCTAATAAAACTTTTACAATGTGCCTTTTGTACATCTTAATATTCTGATCACTATGATAAGTAATGTGCGATAGTGAGTTATTATAGATTAAGAAAGAACAGTTCAATGTCTTTCAGTTAAAGTGAAATCAATTTCACAGTTTATTTGAATTATTACTTCTTTCTTTTTACCTAGTTTGACCTTTGCAAGCTTAACTTTTGTCTTTTTGAGCCAGTAAAGGGGTTGTAAGTTCCACTTAAAAACAATTTTGTAATGGTTTAACCCAAATACAAATCCAATATTAATTTATGCTTCCAAACGTTCAACGAATCATACATAGTACCAAGCTAATCGAGCCTTTAATTTACTTTTTTTTATAGTATCACAGAAACCTGGCTTTGAAGTTTAGACCAACTATATCTTTTCACAGGTGACAGCAGCTGTTTCAAAACCAATGCTTAAATAGTAGCATTATTTTATTTTTGTTTACCTTCCTTTGTCATTTTGTTGCCTTGATGAAAACCCATAAGTCCAATGTTAAAAAAATGTAAAGTTAATTAGACAAAAAACTATTTTTCCAGGGTTTGGGACTGTTTTTAAACTTATTTTTGGACCAAAACACTCTTGAATGCAAAGTTTAAGCAAAATCTACTAGATCTAGATTTTGAGATCATGGAAAATACATCGCTTCAGACACTGCTCATATTTTAGTATAGGACTTATAAGTAGATTTTTGCTCATTTAACTACATGTTAATTAGCTTGACCTTCACCCGCCCGTTCTATTGACGCCGACTATAATTGCATACAGAACAAAATAACAACAATAATACAGTAAACTCCCATAAACTCAACTCTCAGGGTAAAGTTTGGTGAATGTCGAATTTTCCGCGGTATAAACTATTCCGTTGTCTCTCTATGAGCATCGGGCAAAGGTAAAGTGGTTTGTAGCGATGTAATTGCATTAAACGGCTATAAATTCCAATTCAAAACTTCTTTATTCATAAATGTACAATCGTGGTACAAGAATAGTGTCAACTAAAATCATATTAATACTAGAATAATGCATAAATAAAACTCTTTCCTATACAGACCATCAATCAAACATTGCAAAATCAACGATGTGTCTACAAGGTGCTTGAATTTGTGAAAATGTGGCTTTAATAGCACCAAAATCACATAATAACCTAATGTCTGCAAAATATCGGGCAACAAAACCGCTGCAAACAATGATTTGGAAAGTCAAGTAAATCAGTTTGAGCTTGCGCAATCCGAGGTGTCGGGTTGTCTAGCATGTCAATGAGCCATTAGTCAAGCTTATGGGGGTTTACTGCATCATCAGTGATATTGTTCATTGGTTCTTCAATTCCATATTATATTTAAGATAGATCTTTGTAAATTAAAAAGGAAAAGTAAATGTTATCTTCTAAAGTTGTAGGTTTGTACTCGTATATGTACCTAGAAAAAACCAATAGCTAATTCTTTCTGAAAAAATTACAAACTAATTTTCATTTGAATTAAGAGAAAATTTATCTTGCAGATAAGAGAAAACTTTACAAAAGAGGTTAACACCAACTATACCAACCACGGTGATCAGAACGTTACAGCTGGTTCTGCTTCAACAGCTACTTCAACACCAAGTATAAATAAGGTATGTATGGTAGTTGTTGATTTTGAATGTTTTGTGCATGCATAATTAGTAATTTATTAATAGGTTTACACGTGAGAGTTTTTCACTCTCGGAAAGTAGTAAGTTACTCTCATAAAAATCTCAGACAGTTGTTGATAGTACTCACAGAAAACTGTCTGGCATTAACCATCTTGAAAAATTTGCTGGTTGTGTAAACACCTCTGCGAGTACCTCCTGAGAGTATGAAGCTCTCTGAGAGTGAAAAACTCTCACGAGTAAACCTAGCTTAATGGTAGGACAGTTTTCTGCAAGTACTATCAACAGCTGTCTGAGATTTTTATGAGAGTAACTAACTACTCTCCGAGAGTGAAAAACTCTCACGTGTAAACCTACCTTAAGTCTCTCACATAAGGTGATGAATGGCCAAAAACAGCTGGGATGAGTGAGGGGGGGGAGAGGGGTAACTTTTCCAAAAAACATTGAGCTTACATTACATGCTAAGTACCAGGTTAACTGAGCCTTGCTCGTTGGTTTTAATTCACTTTTGTTGTAGTGTAATGTTAATCAAGCAATAAATTTACACTAGACTATTCACAGTTAACAACTGTTAAGAAAAAATTGCTTAAAATAAATGTTCCTTTACTTTTTATTTATTTATTTTTTGTTTGTTTATTTTTAGTTGTTATTTTGTTACCTAAATAGCAACCCATAAGAACAATGATGAAAAATACGATTTTTAAACTTAATTTTAGACCAAATTTCATTTTTATTCCTGGGGTTGAAGCTGTTTCTTAACTTACTCTTGGGCCAAAACACTCTTAAATGCAAAGTTTAAGCAACTATCCGCTGGATTTCAAGATCATGGAACACACATCCCTTCAGAGACTCCTCGTATTATAGTAATTCACTTTTGTTATAGTGTTATGGTAATCAAGCAATTAAATTTACACCAGACTCTTCACAGTTGACAGCTGTTTTTAAAAAAACTGCTTAAAATTAATGTTCCTTAATTTTTGTTTACTTTTTGTTGTTATTTTGTTACCTAAATAGAAATCCATAAAAACAATGCTAAATATTACGATTTTTAAAGTTAATTTTAGAAAAAATAGATTTTTCCTGGGGTTGAGAATGTTACTAAATTTACTTATGGGCCAAAACACTCTTAAATGCAAAGTTTAAGCAATTACCAGCTGGATTTCGAGATCATGGAACACACATCCTTCAGACACTCCTTTTACTATAGTATAGAATTTTCATGAAACAGCTGATTATCCTCAATTATCTATATATACTAGTATACGTGTTGCTCGAAATCGAGCAATTTATTTAAATACAGTACAAATGTTACTTTAGCTCTAAATCAATGACTTCCGACCAATCCAATAATGTGAATATGTTTAATCGCCAATAACTACACGTATTTACAGCTGATTATTAACAGATGTTTAAAATGCTTTATTCAGTCCCCAATGTTATTTTAATGGGAAATTTTGAGATTTCAATGTGGGATAGCGCCTTTACTTTCAGTCCGATTATCATCAATTTTTGGCGGAAACAACTACAGACCAAGCCCTATCCAACGACACCAAAAACTTGAAAATCGGTTGAAAATTGTAGGAGGAGTTCTCAAGACAAAAAAAACCCTTAGCGTATTAAATAAGTATAGATAATTCCGTGGCTCCGGAGGCATATGGGGTACAAGAAACAAGGGTCAGAAGAAATGAACGGGGGCACGGGGAGGCATGGGGTTACTGTGAATGTGAGGGAATGGGGTGCACAGTGGTCCAGGGTGAAGGAGTGTACAGTGCTAATGGACTTAAGTTATGTTGTATTGAACTATTTTATTTAGTACTTTAGTTAATTAAGTTTTTAATTATTAAGTTTAGTTAATCATTTAAATTGTAAATGCTGTATTTAAGGAGGCACGACAAATAGTAATCTTCAAATTTTGATGTGAACTGACTGCAAGACATGAACTTTTAAAAATGTTTGTTAATTTCAAGTAAAAGCTACAGACAAGCCTAAGTGAGGCATTTGTAGCTATGTTTATATGAAATATTGTACTGTATATCTCTTGATGAATAAATAAATAAATAATAAATAAACTTGAGTTAAAAACTCACCATGAACATGTTTAAGGTTAAAACTATTTTTACCGCATCTGGTAATAGTGCATTAATTTTCCTCTTTTCCACAAAATAGACTGCTGTATTTTAATGCAAGGGAAATTTATTGGTAAATTACTGATTTGATACCACCAAAAAGTTTCGTCAAGATTAGGAAATATTTTATTACAAAACACAAACGTGTAAATTCACACTACAGCTTGAGAAAAATACAGTAATACTGCAAGGAGGTGATTTTTAGGGGCCTTTGCCCCTACAAGCCACTAGTTATTTTATAATAATTAATTGCTGATCATTCATAGGTTAATGTTACGCCGCTTTCACACTGGGCGGTTCTTACCGCGGCGGTTAAAATACCGTCGCCGCCTGATCAGCAGTACAGTAGTACATTGATTTCAGAATCAGAAATATCTTTATTCATAGCTGCATACAAATTACAGACAGAATAGTGTCAAAATTAAGTCATACAAAACAATTTTAAAAAGTAACAAACTCACTTAGGCAAAGAATACAATACTTATTATACCTAGGATCTCTTAACTGTATAAAACTCATCAAAAGAATAAAATGGGTTCTCAATTAAAAAAGTTTTCAAGAGCCTAAACTTAGTGGTGCCAAACACATTTCTTATTTCTAGAGGAATACAATTTAAACACTTGACACCCATGTAAGATGGCTTCTTTTAAAAAAATTCCAGTCTGTGAGACTCAACAACAAAATTTTAGCGAGTATTATGGATTTTTTATGGTTGCACACAAGAAAATTTTTTATTTACTAACTTAACTGTTTCAAATATGTACAAATTAAAAATCGTCATGATGCCAAATTCAACAAATTTCTGTCCCATTGATTCTCTGGCCCTGATACCAGTCATAATCCTTAGGGCTTTCTTTTGCATGATAAGAATTCGTTTTAGATTTTAATTGTTGTAAATGGTATTTAAATGGAGCTTTCACATAGGGCGGACAAATAAACGCACGCAGCGACTTGTGCAGCCGCTCGCTGCCACTGCTTCAGAGTGATTTTTATCCGCTCAATGTGTAAAGCGCACCAAGCGGTGACGGTTTTTTATCCTCCGCATAAGAACCGCCCTGTGTGAATGCGGCGTTAGGGTACATAATAACTGTTCTGACTAGAAAAGACCCAAATCTAGGGTTGGGTCTAGACTTTTTGGCACTCTAGACAAATGAGCTGATAGACCCGTCTCTCCCCTCTCCAACTTAGTTCAGCTGTTATTAAGAACAAAAAAACAAAATAAATAAAAAACCAAATTGTAACGTTTGTTAAATTGTTATTTACTATTTATTATCAGCTAAAGCGTTTGCAATTTATATATTGCAGTAGAGAATTTAATTGAATAAAAAAAACTAGTATATAAATTATTTAATTAACCCTTGCTAAGGTCTAGGGTTAGATAACAAGATTAAAAATCAGTGCCAATTTTGTGTTACCCTTCAGTGTTGATAGGGTGATGCTGATCTTCGAAGAAAGTCCATTAGAGCTTTTCAGCCTCATTGGCTATGAAATTTCCTATGATCTTACATGAACACATTCAACAGGATGCAGCAAGTACAAATAAGTGTCTTAGCACCTATATCACTGTTATAAAACACTGTTATATATCACTGTTAAAAAAACAAAGCAAGCCAGCTTGCTTTTTAGTTATAATTAAAAGTTGAACCATCATCTACTCATGTTCCCTTAAACGTCTCTACTAGTTTAGTTTTAAAATTAATTGGTGCTGTTTCAACTTTAAAAACTTGATCAATGGTTATTAAAATAAATCAATAGGTTTGAATTGAAACTAGTGTACATGTTGCTCGAAATCGAGTAATTTAGTTACTATGCTGATAAAACATTTAATTTTCCACAACAGAGAAATTTTCATTTTATATAACAATCTTCGTAAACATTTTTTGCAGGCCTACATACACTTTACCATCGTTACTAAAATGACCTTTGGTCTTTTGCGTAGCTTAATACCTATAGTGGCTTACGGGCCTAAGCCCTTAGTCAGCTGCGTTTACAAATTATTAAATAGTAAGCTGAATGCCGATGTTTCACCCAATAATTCCATATAATAATTTTAATATTTTGCGAAATCATTGTCCTCAACCTCTTACCTCCGAACCTCGAAGTGAAAGCACAAGTTTTAAAAACCATCGAATCATAATTTGAGTGAGAATAATTTATTGATATAACTTTTATAAAGGACATGGTATCGATAATGTGTCCGGTAACCAGCACCAATATCACAACTAAACTTCTTTCAGTACAGTTCAACACAGTTTACACTATATGGATTATAAAACTATTCAATTTTCTTGATTAGCCAGTGATTGATATAAATAATCAACTATAAGTTCAAGAAACAGTGGTGCTTATAGCAGGTTTTCTTATCATTATCGACACTAAAGTTTTGATATAGTAGGCTAAGTAATTAAAAGATAGTCTCCAATTATTGGCGTTATCTATCTGGTTATTGTTTTAAAATCAAACCAAAACAGACGTGATGTTCTTTATCTCCATGATATTCTTCTGGAGGACGTTTCATGTTATTTATTACTAGGGGGCCCGTGCAGCGCAATGCGCTGCATTTATTAGAGTATACCTCGTGATCAAACCTAACTCCATGTTAATTTTTTTGTGTCTATATATGCCAGTGGCATTTTTTAACGTTTTGACGGGGAACGGTCCAAACCCCAGTCTTGTTACTATCTAACATCGACCAGTTGTTAGAAAGCATCATTAATTAAATGATGATGAACAGAGTTACTTTGAATACAAATCAAATTATAGTGAAGATCAGATTAAACATTATTGGTTTTTCATCAATCGATCTTCTTTACTAATTTTCCAACTTACCAATGTGTTAGTGTTGAGATTTGGTGGTTGTTATTTTAGGTCTAAATTAGCTAAGATTACGTAGTTGTTCTTTTGCCGATTTGTCTTAGGGCCTCTGTCTAAACACTCCTATAAACTTTTTGAATAAATTCACAGTTGTTGGATCTACATAGTTCATCAAACATAAAAAGTAAAAAATGACAACAGAATAAAAATCGACATTTCAACTCCCCGGTCCTATGAGTTATGCAGCACTCCACTACGGCTTTTTTGTAGTAGGCCTACTGTATGAGGTAGTCGTCAAAATAGGAATGAGTATTACTATTTATAAAGAAATAAATCCTCTTTAACTTAACTGTCTATGGCAATACAAAATTTAAATTAAGAAATCATAAAAATTAAGAGAATCTAGATCTTTGTTGGTGTGGTCCATTTTAGTTTGATGTGCATTAAAATTTTTGTTAAAATTTCTCTTTATACAAACCATTTTTGTAATAAGCTTTTTTTATATGCTGGAGGTAAAAAACTTTAAAATGTCTCTTTTAAACAGGTGTTTTAATATGTGTAGCAATTAATTAACCATCAGTACCAGGTTAACCGAGCCTTTCTCGTTGGTTTTTATTCACTTTTGTTATAGTATCATGGCAATCAAGCTATTAAATCTACACCAGACTCTTAACAGATAACAGCTGTTAAAAAACTGCTTAAAATTCATTTTCCTTTATTTTTGTTTACTTTTAGTTGTTACTCGTATTTCGTTACCAAAATAGCAACTCATAAGACGTTAAAAATTATGATTTTTAAACTAAAATTTAGACCAAATTCGATTTTTTCTGAGATTGAGGCGGTTTCTAAACTTATTTTTGGGCCAAAACACCCTTAAATGCAAAGTCTAAGCAAAATCTAACCGCTAGATTTCGAGATCGTGGAACACACATCCCTTCAGAAATTGCTCGTATTATAGGATTTATTCTGCATTCAAATTTTTTGTAGTAAACAAACAGATTATTACACCTACAACCAACCATCCCTTTTCCTTAATTTTCCTGTAAATTATATAGTTTACAGCAGTTTGAAAACCCATGCACACAAATTTAGTTCTATTTTAATATTTGTCACCTTCCGTTATTGTTTCAATACTAATCGGACAACTCACCCAGACAAAAATTTCAATTTCAAAACATGGTTCGTACAGAAAAATGAAATTTTCTAGGGTTAAGTTACTAATCTTATTTTTGTGCCATTTAGGCCTACACGTAAATAAAACGTTCAAAAAAAGTCTACCCGCTACATTTTGAGAAAAGGTTAAAACCTCAGATTAGACACTCCTCGTATTAAACTATGAAATTGTGTTGATATTTCAGTACCAGTTCAATTTGCTTCTATTCAGCTTTTAACATATGTGTTTGTTTGTTTAACTATCAACAGCTGTTTTATTTAGCAATTCAATATAAATTGTTCCCCATGTTAATCTTATGGACAAAAAATGAACTTTGAGAACTTCCCGTGAGCTTCAGAATTAAAATATCAAAAATCTAAAACCTTATTGCAAAACTACGAACTGAGACCATTCTTTTGACACCTCAAACTTTAAAATTGGTCCAGAAATAAGGGAGGAGTAGCGTTAACAAAAAAAGGGCATCACGTATTATATATATATAGATTTCCTCATATCTTTTTGGACATCCTGTTATTTTTCTCTAGTCCCTTTGGCCAAAATATTTAATTTGAGACCGCTCAGTTAATTATACAATTTGTGAATTGCCCACTGCTTTGTTCTAAAATTAAAAATATTTATTTAATATAATATATACTGTATTTAATATTTCCCGCATGCATAATTAATGCAGTTCGTTAACCAGGTACACGCCTGAAAAAATATATAGTACTTTGAAAAAGTACTATATATTAGTACTTTAGTTATAACTAAAAGTCATAACTAAAGTAAATAAACTTTACTTTAGTTTAGTAAAGTAAACTATACTGTGAAAAAATATATAGTACTTTGGCTGATGTCCAATATTTACACTTTATAGCTGTTTACTTGAAAATCAATCAATTTCCTTACCAATGTTAATCAAATGGGAAACTTACGAACTTTCGTAGTTTTGCAATAAGGTTTTAGATTTTGTTATAGTTGTGCTCTGAAGGGAATGGGAAGCCCTTAAAGTTGGTATTTTGTCCATAAGATTAACATGAGGAACAATTTTTATTAAATTTCAAATAAAACAGCTGTTCGTAGTTAAATCATAAAAACACACGTTAAACGCAAAATAGAACTTTGAATTTTTATGCAAAGGGGCAAGGTTTTATTACAAATACTCTGGTAAATGCAGCGCATTGCGCTGCACAGGTACCCCTAGTAGATGCTAACTTTTGTAAGATCGACTTTTAAGAACTATTATTTTTCAGTATTCAAGTAGTTCTGTGAGCCAGCTGATCTCCAAATTTAAGAAGGTACGAGCGAGACAAGAGTCTGAAGAAATGGAAATCAGACTCTCTCAATCCCAAGACGACAGTGAACTACCGACCCAGCCCAACATGAATCTCTACAACAGAAACAAATGAGATGCCCACACGGCAGCCATAGTAGTACTAATACTAATACTAATACTAGTTTAAATTAATACTATTACCAAATAAAAATACTAGTAGTTAATTAGTACAATAGCTGTTAATAGCAATACTAGACTACTCTGTAGTTTTATATAAAATGTTTTTTAGTTCTCATATTGAATGTAAAATTTAACATTAATTTTGATTGGCAATAATGCCAATCTCTCGTATGGTTAGTATGACTTAGTATATTGAATTAGTATATTTAATTTTGTATATTTAATTAGTAGTAATATTAGTAATAGTTTAATTAAATTACTACTATTTTAAAGTAGTAGTATTTAATCAGATTTAGTATAATCAATTAATTAGTATATCTCAATATGAATAAGTATATGGGTGAATTTGAATAAAAATATATATTCACAACAAACTTGTTATTTATTTAATAAGTGGCTTGCCCATGCTAACAGTGCTTGTTTTGGAGTATAATAACAATATGATTTGAACTACACTGTCTGAGGTCCCTTTTACTTCTTCATAAAAAAAAAACATTAACATTGTTGATTTTTTTCCATTACTAAAAAAGGTCACTCTTTTAGTTAAGTATGACAAAATAGTGTCTGCAGCAGAACTGTCTGACTTAAAAGGCAAAGTTAATTTGTCGCAGAGACTCAGAAATGGCAAGCACCTCTAACTTTTCTTGCTGTAAGTTTCAATATTTTACTTTGCTCATATTTATTGACAAAGCATGTGAAAGCAAGCAAATGCCTTAAAGAGAATAACAGAACTTAAACATACTGACGTTCGATGAGCCAAACTTTAACTTCACTGCCACTGTCACAAATTTGGCTGGAATTCAGGTAAGAGTTGATCCTAGACCCTAGACCCAAACCCACAATGGCAAAGTAAGCCAGAACAAATTAACTAAGGGTATTCTAAGGCTTAAAATAATAATCCTCTGTATTGATCTTTCTTAGACCTTGTTTAATTTTTTATTCAAGCTAAACTGGTAATTTTACTTTATTCTTCTTTTGCTTTTAGTTAATTGCCCTTATAAGGAATATTGACAAATTACGCCTTTAGGAAATACAGCCTTAATGTATGTGTGAAGAAAATAACTTTTAACAATATCTCACATTTTGGATAAAAGTTAATTGTAGAAGTGCAGAGCAGCGTCTATTTGAATGACTTCGCTTTCAGACCATGAAAACAGGGTTTTGGGGTTTGTAAAAGGTCAAAAATGGGCTTTTTGTATTTTTTAATACCTATATTTTTAAAATTCAACAGTTTAAATTAGAAACATTCCAATTTACTTAAATTAAAATAATTTAGTACCGGTATTTCACAAAATTAACTTGATACACAGAAACTCTAAAACATGTTGAGAAGAATCCCCTTGAGAAGAATCGACTCCACAACGAGCTCATTTTCTCCACTCATTCCCCGGACGAGCTTGTTTGCTCCGCTCACTTGCCAGGCCAGAGGGTACTGCACTTTGTTTAAATTTTAACAATCCACATGTTTATTTCTAAAGTTATCAGCTGATTTTGGTTGATTTAGTAACTTTGAAATGTCCATAAGGATAACACGGAAACTTTGAAAGACTGTAAGGCGAAAAACCGGATTTTTCTCAACCATGGGACCAGCTTCAGTCGACTTCTGATGGCTGAAACCCTTTTGTAAAAACAAGTTGCCATAATCCTTGGATGGGAAAATATCTCGCCTGTACAAACAGTGCTTGTTATAGAGAATAGGATAAGACCAATGTTAAATTTTAAGAATTTTATATAACCAAATGGAAATTTTACTAACATAGAGACTGTGTACATATTATTTTTATCCAAGTTTTTGCAAAATCTATCTTCTTATTTCTATAAGGGTTTCGTCTGTTACGTCCCTTTTTCTCTCGACCTACTGAACCGATTTTTAAGATTGAGGTGTCATTTTAAAGCTTAGGATATAGCGCAGTGACAAAGCGTAATTAAAAAGGTCATATCGTTTTGGGCTTTGGCCCCCTCGCCTTTGATTTATTTCTAGAGGGCGCTTTAAAATGTTGACTAACTTTTATTGCAAGTTCTCTAATGTGAATTGTAATTTAACAGCTGATTACCTTCAGATGAATTTTAACAGCCAGATGGTAAACAAAAATAGATCTCTGTCACTTCATAATCAACATTCACATACTGTAGGCGAGTTTCACTCATGCAGAATCATAAAATACGCAATATGCGCACGGGCCACCTCGTTTGAATATAATTGTTTGAGCCTTTTTGAAACATTGAAATGCATACATTCAAATATACCTTACTTATAAAGGTAAGTTTGTTAAAATTTTATATTTTCCCTCACTATTAGGTAGAGATGAAATAATATTTTCTTTTAATATAATATTGGCAGCAAACGGACATGCTCATCGTCTTGGTGTGTATTAGGAGGGGAAGATTACTAAATTCAACTGGAAATTCGATGGGTATGCTGCAACGCAACGAATCTTAGATGTACCGTACCAGTTAAAATCAAATATTTGTCAATTTTTTTACGATTTGCCAATAAATGCCCATTATCTTTTTAAGCTCCATTGCAATTACTGTATCCACTACAAGTAGGCCTACTATTTTCACAGTACCCAACATTGTTTTATAAAATCTATCAAACATTTAAGTTATCCAGTTTCTGCTTGAAAATATAAAACGACTGTTCTACGATGGAACAAGTTTATATACACCAACCTAGCCCTCAAAATGGAAATGAAAATTTATTATTTGAATCTTAGCTTAGTCCTGTAGTAAGAAAAGACTATGTGGCGGAAAAACGACATTGTGTTTCTTCTCCAATTCTCCTAGACTATAGAATGGACCAAGTTGGTTTGCTTGAACATTATTTGTAGCAGTCTAGGAAAATAGTTACACATTGGATTGAACTGGCTGGGTAGCTCCCACACAGCACAAGTACATCCCCAGGAGTTCCTAAACATATCCTGATGGGATATTGGAATATCCCAGGGAAATCCTAAATATCCCCAATATTCTCAAAAAGTCATCCCATTAATCTCCTGGGGATATTGAATGTCCGCGCATATCCCGCGTTTTGGGATATCCTTTCGGGATATCCTTAGGACATTCAAATATCCCTAGGGGATGTCCTTAAAAACTTGTCTAAGAGTTGTAAATTGTAATTTATTCATTAAAATTTATAAGTAAATGCATTTCTGCTAACGAACAAATTGCAAAAATGAAAATAAAACTGAGCAAAAAGTATATGCCCATGTCAGGATTTGAACCTGCAACCTCTCACTCAATGACCTGATGCTCTAACCTCTTGAGCCACCTGATCTGTGCTCAAATTGGTTCTTATTTACTAATAAGTATTGAAACTTATCCTTCATGGTGCAATTGGAAGTTTTGCAAGTCAAAGTAAAAAAGTTAGCCTAAATTTGAAGTAACTTTACAAATTGACTATTTAAAGTATTTAAAAAATCTAAATAAAATAGCAAAACCTTTTGAATGTGAACAGTTATATGTAATTTTTAATGTATATTTTAACATTAAAAGATTATTAATTATACTTTTTATATTTTAACTTTAGTAAAATCACTACATCTTATTTTATGTAGTTTGACATTTTGAAAGTGTATTTGATGTAAAATAAATATTCTGTGTTCGTTATGGTGTGTAATAGTAAATCAAGATATCCCAGCGTAAACCCAAATTTCCCCAATATTTTCAAAGTCATTCAACGGATATCCTAGGGATATTGCAAACACGCGCACTTTGGGATATCCTTTCAGGATATCCCCAGGACATTAAATATATTTAAGAGTTGTTTTTTCGAGACACATCCGGAACTCCTGTCATGAAGAGGGACAGTCACGGAATTGTTTGTCCCAAACATTTTACTAAGAGTTATTTTCATAGGTTTTCATTAAAGTTAACTATTAAAACTGCAGATTTTAGTGAATACACTATTTTCCATTAAAACTCTAACCACTGATACGTCCTAGGGATGTTCTTTGTAGATCCTTTCAACTACAATGTTTGAATTCAAACTTTGTATTTTGCTTGTAAACAATGTTATTATCCAATGTTATTAGTTTGTTATTTAATTTTCCTGGACCTCTACGATAAAAGTTAATTTAGTATTTCAATACTTTACACTGTGTCAACAGATATTTTCTTGGGAAATCCTGAGAATGTCCTAAGGATATGAACGAATTTATGGAATTTAATTAAAACTATGCCTACGGACATATTCCAGGGACTTCCCAAGGAGCTCTTTTCAGAAATTTTCAAAAAAGAGGACTCAGAGAAAAATGGTATTTTTCAATGACTTGATGACTTTGGACTTTCGGCAAAACCCTTTTTTGAATGGAATATATGTTTGAATTAAATTGTAAAAACGCACATATCCCAGGGATATTCTTGGAATATGACCGTTTACGTAGTTCTGACACATCCTTGGGATATCTCTGGAATATCCTTTGAAATTTTGTTTGACAGGTGTCTTGTAGTCAAAAAAAGTTAAATAAATCCATTATAAACTTGTTTTGTTTGAAATTGTTTACTTTTAGTCTTATTTACACAAAAATTTTGTATTTCTATTAAGTCCCTTTGGAATATGCTTAGAATGTTCTTTTGTACTTCTCCATATCCCGGGATTTGAATAGGATATTTGGGATCTGGTTGGGATATCCTGGGGAAATCTTGTGCTCAGTGGGCTGAGTGGATAGAGTGGTCGCCTTTGAATCCCATCCAAAGGTTGCCGGTTCGATCCTGAGAAAAACTTTTTAAAGAATCGATTCCGGACCCGGTTGCCATTTGTCATTGGGCTATTAATTAAAGATGCTTTTTTTACAACTGGTCGATGTTAGATAGTAACAAGACTGGGGTTTGGACCGTTCCCCTTCAAAAAAGTTAAAAAATGCCACTGGCGTTGATAGACATAAAAAAAGGGAAAGAAAGACACACTCCTCTGCACTCTGTAGAAAAATCCGCCCCATAAAACTCCCTGATATTTCAATCGTTTAATCCTAATTGACTATCGGGTTTCTTAGCAAATATCACCATATACGCAACGCACTTTTTATTTACATCCTAGCCGCCGACGCACCTTTACCTGATCAAAATATTTGCCACATTTACTGCGCTTCAGATAAACAAAGTATGACAACAGTGTAACCGGTCGGGCCAGGTGGCCAGGTCATGTGACCACGGCGGCGATCAGCTGATATAGCGGGCGGCGGCGCCGTTCCCGCCAGAACTGTGGTGATGTCAGCTGTGAAGCGGTGGTCTGTGAGCGCCAGCGGCGCGGCGCGCAACACGCACAACCCCATACGAGCCATCGTCGAGGGCATGCGCATAACGCCGCATCCGGACAAGCCGATGATCGCGCTGTCTATCGGTAAATACTACAACTGCAGTTAACAACACTATATTACATATATGACCAACTTTAACCCTTTGTATTATCAGAAGTATCCACGTGATTTTTAGGTATAGGGAATTTTTTGGGGTTCATTGAAGTGAGGAATTGCCCCAATGGAAAAGTAAACAAGTAAATAAAATTGTGAAAGCTATTTTTTTTTTTTATTAACCAAACCCACCTATTGGGTTGAAATCATATTGGGTTTAAAGCACGTTAGAAAAGGGGAGGTTGTTTTTCGGGGATTTTCCATTTCAGATTCAGACAGTCCACAATTTTGCTTCCTTCCAAAAGTTTAAATGTTGTCAGTTGTAATCAAATTACGCCGATGTCTAAAGGCGAAAATTAACCTTGACGTGAATGGAAAGGCTGTAGTGTAGTTATAATTATATAAAATTTTAATCTGTCAAGGAAACGCAAGGCGTTTGAGTACATTAGTTTAGTCTCTGATTGCAATCAGATTGCAATCAGCCCATGGGCCTGATGATGACCGGTGTGACTGGTCGAAATCGATCGCCATTATAAGATCTTTTATATATATTTACCGGTACCGTCTTGTAAACAATTACAGTATAAGTGTAAATATATCGAGTAGTGTTGGAAGACGTTTTATTATTTCAACCTGAATATTAGTTTGTACCGCTCAGAAACCATAACTTTGGATAGGCTTACTACAATGATAATGATCACTTGGCCAATAAAAATACCCAAATTTAAAATTGGACTGACAAAGCCTAGTTCTTAGGAGGGAATTCTTTGGCAGTAAATCAAAGTTAGGGAATCCTAGCTTTATATATTACCATTTAATTCTGTGTGTGCTGTACTATAACTGAAACATTGAAGAAGAAGAGTTTAATTGTGATGCCAAATAAATCTATAGAATTACAGGTTTCTTTGAGAGGTTTTTTTGGGTTTCCTGTGACTTAGGAGGACTTGCTTGTCTGTTTGGATCATTCAATGGTACCGGTACTCTATCTCCGAGTATATAAGATTAATTAGTTGATATGCTCTACAAAACATCACATTTCTCATTTCAATATTTTCAGTACCTATATCTACATTGACTGGTTTACAAGTAAAAGAATTGAGAACGAAATTTCATCTTTAAAAATACTATAAAAAGTCATGCGTGTAAATAACTGCTTTATTTTGAGATTTACATTGCAGTTTAACATAACGTAATTGTAACATAACATAATTGTTATACAGTACTACAATCGAAAGTCCAGATAAGCTTGTTTATTTTCAAGACGAGCTTGTTCGCTCCGCTCGCTCACTCTTCAGGATGTTTTAGGCCTAATATATGCCCAATACCTTAAGTTGCTGCACTATGGTAATAATTTACTGGACTACATGCTGAAACTGCAACACGTGGGTTTTTTCATCTTTTGTTATCAGCTGGTTTTTAGAAGTAACTATTGTTGAATATTCTTCTTCTTCAGTTATCAACTTATTTTTATATTATTGTAGAGTAATCTTTTGTTTTTATTTTAAATTACATTTCAACAAATTTAATATTTTTCGTTCTTTTCCTTTATTAATATTTATTTAAACAATCATAATCATCAGCATAAACACGATTTTTATAAATTTAATAATTTTTATTATAATTCGGACGCGGTTTTGAAAAAAATATGCATTAATTTTTTCATGAGATCTGCATTTAAAAAAGTCGTACTAGACTTTGCTTTCAACGAGAACAGTTTGTTTGACTATGTTGATTATCCCTACGTAATAAGCTGAAGAGTTACCGTATTTTTATGTTTACAGTTTTACGTCTAATAATATTAAAGTTTTCTTTATAATTTATAGGGAAATTTTATTTTCTTGACATGCTCTCTTTTGAAGAAAAATCAAATAAAGTATTACTTCTCTGTGCACTGACCATCCGGTCTCATGCGAAACATGTCTGCAGCAGACATAAGAAGTGTGTAAACTCTCATTCATTTGATAACACAGGTTGGTTTCACACGCGACATGCTTCAGACACGAAATGTCTTAAAACAACAGTGTGTAACTCGCCATATTTTGCAATGTATACGGTAACTCCAAGATAAAGTAAAGTAGTGTAGGCCTAAAGAAAAAGTAGGGCCCTACGCACTTTTGTAAAACAGTGAAGTTTGTATTCCGTAATTCAGTAATGGATACAATGAAAAACCCCATGTTTATACTGGAACGTACCGAAACTAGAATCAATGAATACAGAACCGAATAAGTAGGGACATCCCATGTTAAATTTTTTAGTTTTTCCCCCGAAAACCAGAGTAAACTAAAGAGATGATGTTAGGATTACTTCTCCTTACTGTCACAGGAAGCACTCTTTCTAAAATGTCAAAATGAGCGTATTTGTTGACAAAAAATCAAAACAATAACAAACGTCTGCAAAATTATTCTAGCCATCTGTTTCCATTCAACCAATTAGCATGATCCTTGAATAAAAATTACGTCTTTGTGGTGCTATCTGTGTTTCGGGGGCGGCGTTTTTACTTCCCCATTAGGATGACCCTACTTATTCGGTTCTGTATACAATGCTATATGTATGGCATTTAAATATATTTAAATACTATACTATATTTAAATGGCAGCCATTTTAAAAGTTTAAAATCTGATATCTTAAAACAGATACATTTTATCAAAATTTTACAAAAGACAAAAAGATGACAAATAATGGTCTGATCAACGATACCCCAAGTTTTTAAGGATCTGACGACAAATAACGGAAATATTGCGACTTTTCAGCAGAGAAACATTGACATTGCATTATAATCAATGCAAATTAAGATTGCGCCGTTCGATTAAAAATGCCTAATGCGCCCTTTGGTACCAAAAAATTGCAGGGTTACGAAAATCCAGCTTAAAACATGGTGCAAATGTGGTTAGCTAAGAAATGATAGGGTTAAAAATAATGTACCCTTTATGGAGCAAAGAGGCTTAGTTCGTTCAAACTAAGAATGAATTTGCCTATTGTAATTTATGCGGATATACAATAAATAAATAAACGTTACAATATTTTGTAGGATAACAATGGAACCTTTTCTGCCTTCATATTACTTAAAATAATTTAAGGGCCTCTGCATATAAATACGACTAATGGCAGTAATTTTTACCCCAATCAACTTTTAGGTATAAATAGGTGAATACCCTGGCATCAGTGAAATGAAACTGAAGGAGGACTAGTTTTCACGAAATGTAAAATAAGTTACCAGTAGAGAAGACGCTGTTAGTTTATCACCTAATGTTATAAGGAAAATTTCCATCGGGTCATTTAAATGTTGTCAGAGGAATGCGATCGAAACTCCGTATCCTTTATTGGCCATGATAATGAACTAGAGTCGACGGTTCCGACACCGACTGGGTCGACCATGCCAGGTTACACAATCATACCTAGTCTGTTTGGCTGATTTCCATTCTTAATAGGACAGAGGTGCCGGAATTCTTGACCAGGTTATCCTATACTCTGATATGTATATGTATATAGAGTAATGGCTGTAACGATTTTCTCCAAACTTTTCAATTAACTTGGTTCTGAAAAAAATATGTATACTCTTTGCTTACTATAATCTTATTCCGTTCAAATCTTTAATTGAAATTCTAAAAAAATAACATTGGTCTTATGGAGTTGGAAAGGAAAACGAAGAAAACTTGAAAATAGATGACTCAACTGTCAAAGTACAGGCCATGAGTTCCAGCAATGTATCTAGAACAAACCACGGTAGGTGACATCAACAAAAACAATTACTGTATTAACAAATGTTACTAGCACCAGTGACGTATGACGTAAACTTTTAAAATGGCTGCCATTTTGAAAAGTACATCGAAAAATAATCCTTATAGTTGAAGCTGACTTTAAAGGTCCATGCCAAATATTAAGTTCCTACAAAAATCCGTTACCGAAATAAACATTACTATTAAGTTTGGTCATGGACTTTTAAACACCCTGTATACATCGTACGGCACATTTAGCCAGCCACTAATGTTAAGAATAATAAAATAAATTCTGCTGTGCGCTGTGCATAGCACCTGAGTCAGTAGTAAATGGGATTTTGCTCATCTACATGACAGTCTTTAACTGATGCGCTGATTTCTTGTACGATCCACACAAGCTGGAGAAAAAAGGAATGGAAAAGATCATGCTCGCCTATTATAGATTTTCAGTCTTAATCATTTATCGCTATGCTACGTTCAAAATGTAAAATCTATATACAGAACCAAAGATGTTTTTAAACAGAAAACGAATTCTCTCCATGAGATCCGGCGGGCAGTGGAAGTGGTCCGGTGGCGTCGCACTCGTTTGCAGAAATCCGCATAAACATCGCATCACCGGGCAAATAAATGAGCGAATCGGCGACACGCAGAAGACCAGTTGGGGGACCGGTTGACGGCGTGGTTGTCCCGTGGGTCGCCTCGTCCTGGCGGCCAGCCAGGGGGCAAACGCCGCCGGGGGCATCATCACTGGCAAGTGATGCCAACCACGGGGCATTTTATCCCGTTTTCGGGATTTTATGATCTTAAAAAGGATTAAAATGGCATTTCTCAACTTTCTGAAAAAGAGCAAAATTTTTATTTTTCAAATTCAAAATACCCCCTGTCGCAGCAGACCTGCGTAGGCCTACTCAGCGAATTTCCAAAGGATCTTGAGATTTTGTATTTTCCCCATAAACACCATAGGAGTGAGTATGTAGGTTTGCTGCCATGGAATGTTGTTAGAAAATGTAATAGTTAGGTAAGGTAAATATAAAATTGTATCAATATTCGGCAATTTTTAATTTTCCCCAGAAACCCCCTTGGAGTGAGTATGTAATTTTGTAAGTATGTAAGTATGTACATGCCAAATTTTATCAAGTTATTCCAATATATAAGCGAGATACAGGGTTTTGTTGATTTCCCATAAGATTAACATAGTTAAATTCAAAATACTAATATATATATATATATATTTTTTTTTTGAAAACTCATATAAATGGTTTTAGTTAAAATTGTTGAATTTTGAAGATTAAGGTAAAAAATACAAAAAAAAACCATTTTTGACCACTTTGAAACCCCACAAAACGCTGTTACCATAACCCGATCATGGTTCGCGAAATCATGAAAATATACCTGGTCTTACACCTTCATACCAAATTTCATCAAAATCTGAGGTCTCCTTCAAAAGTTATCAGTACCCCGGACACATAGATATATATGAAAATGAACGAATGGGGTTTTGGCTTCTCACCTCAAAATGAAAAAGTTAAGTGGTCCCGGGCTAAGATCTTACCATGGCTACTACCGTAATAGCGTATTCCCTGTAGGGAAATTCGTTAAAAATTGTTCTTACATTCAATTTTAAACTTAATTTAGGCCTCCTTATAGTATATTTTTCTGTAAATTAAAAAAAATATCTCAGTCCACGATATTTATATTTTGAATATATTCGAATAATAGTTTAAGAGTCATTTTCGGCCCTTTAAAAACACTGATACACCTCTGCATTCCACTGTTCGGTCGGTGTTTTGAAATATTTATTGTTTTAATAGAATGTTTTTTAGATTAAGGTTGGATGTAGGTCCCCCTCATACCTGACGTGTCATAGAAACAGTTAATTGTATTAGTACAAAATAATCTTAAAATCAACTAATACGTCACTGAGAGTTGTATTTTTACATTATTAAACTTTAAGGGAATAAGAGACATAATGTAGCTAAAGTTTCGAGGAAAAATGTTGAAAAGCGGCGTCGGAAACAGGGAAATACGAAACCATGTTTTGCCCAAAAGCCATGGTTTACATTGCCGCAAATGCGCTACTTCGCGCTTTGAGTCTTTTAAGTAGGCTAAATTCTAAATATAAAAGCAGTCTAATTGATCTAAAGAACAGTTATGTGGACTATTAATTAATTGTACAGTGATCGATAGCGAAAATGTACTCTTGGAAAAATCAACTTAGACAAGTTACGATAGATTTGTATTGAAAGCTATGTGTTAATGTTTTCAAGACAGTACATTTTAAATGTACAATTGGGATAGTAAAAATTGATAAATCGAAACAAGCAATTAATAATAGACTGTGTTTTGTGGTAGTCTGTAGAAATTAAGGATTTTCAAAAGTATAATGTCTGATACTGGAAATTAACAAATATATGGGAGAGGGGTTAAAACGTCGCAAGCTTTAGCGGAATATTTTAAATGTAAAGAGCGGGATAAAACGGGATTTTTCTGCTGGGCCAACGGGTTTTTAATTTACGTCCCCGGGAGATTGGGACAAACGACCACGGGTCGGGGACATGCCGGCATGCCGGGTGGTAGAGACGAAGAGGAAACCAGCGACCATTCTTGATGAGTCTGAGGAATATTTGACAAGTTCACCAATCACCTTAAATGTTAAACAATATCTTTGGATTATCCCAAAAATCCATAAAATTTTTTTACGAAAAAAATTCTAAATGATATGTCTAACAGCTGCAAGGATTTTAACAATTAGGTATCCGTCCTTTCCGTCCTTTGTGTGTAACAGTTCAATCAATACCTTAAAATCAAAAGAAATTAAGTTCTGTGGAACCTATATGGACTTTAAAAGTAGATTACTTTTATATGAAAGCTTAAAAATCATTATTTTAGGGCCTACTAGCTAAGCAGTACAAATAGGCCTAACTCTCTTTAACCCATACGAATCTTTGACTTTCTAGAGTCGTCAAATATCATTTATGCTATAAACTTAGATAGTTTGCAGGATATTCCTAGAAAGTAAAACTTATTTTATAAAAATATAGAAAGGAATCAAAAATATAATTTATAGGCATTTAATTATTGCCTTAACACTTAATTCACCTGGTAGAATTGTCCCTTTAACGTTTGCCAGACAATTCAACAAGGTATATTATCAGCTTCTTTATAAAAAAATCCGCATGCAAAACTTGTTTGGTGTAGGCCTATACAAACATATATATCCAAAATATAAAACTATATTTAGAGGTAACACAATGCGCTTGATAATTTGTTTGAAGACTATACATCAATGAAAATTAATTTCATAGCATACATAATAGCTATTAGTATAATCCTTCAAAAGCTTCTTAATTGTAATAAATATTTAGCGTAATATAATTATAATTTTGCTTCAATTTTTTAGGTGCTTTTACTTCTAAAAGTGTTGACGTATACCGAGTCTGTGCTGAGTAAAAATGTCCCCACCGACTTAGATGAAAAATGACATTGAACAAAGATTTGCCATTGAAAGATCAATTAAAGTATTTAAATTCCTGCAACGAATCAATAAGATACAACGAAAAAACATAAACACACTATGTAAATTACTTGTTTTGATGTTGTTTGGTAATAATCAGCTAAGGTAGGCCTACTTATAAAAAGTACTATGTGAAAAACAAAAACAACATCGTAACTACGCATTGAAATTAATCTTTACGGGTATAGTATAATAATTAAATATAACGATTGTTATGTATATAATATGGCTACAACAAAGCCAAAACACCTCTCCAGAATAACTAGGGGTCTATATCAACGATATATCGCATATAATAGGCCTATAGGGGCTATTATGACAAGCCAAATATTGACGCTTTGTAATGCAACAAACGCTATTTGACAAAAGTTGTTGATTTATTACCCATACGGCTTAGTGTTAAGTTAAAAGCTTGCTATATTCCATTAATGAATACAAATGCTATGTTTCCCATAGGCCTAAGTTAATGATTTTCCTATGCGTGAGCTAAAAATTAGGCCTAAGTTGTTTTCTGGCAATACACCATTCAAAATATCTTACAAAATTCTGCCCACTAAACAGAGAACAAACGCACAAAAAATTAAAAGATCGAAATATGTTAGTAAATAAGAATTTTATTCAAATGTAAAACATATTCCCAACAATTCAGTTTTAGTTGTTCACCTCATCTTCTTAGTTCACGACTCTTATTTGTTCGTTTTCCTTCTGCTCCTGTTCGTTGATACGAGTATTCCACCCTCCCCGTGGGCCCAAGGCTTTAGCAGCTTCGCAGTTGTTGCATTTTTCACCCGGTAACTTCTTGACGTTCCACTTCCTGAGACCTCTCACATATTTTGAATATCTCCTCAGACTAAGTTGCGTCTTTCTACGAGACATCGTGAAAAAAGTATCCAGAACTTAACCTTGTTATAAAAATAAACTAAACTAACCTCCCTTTCCAGATTGAACCACATATGCTTTCAATATGATTGATTGTTGATGATTAAATTTTGTAATCAGATGGATAAATGAAAATTAACAAACTCAGTGGTTCAATTTCTTTCCAGTTCACGTGCACTCTTCACACTGTCAACCAATGTATATAGTGTGCGTGCAAACGAAAAAAAACAGGCAAGAGTTTTTTTTAGTAAACGCATTAGGTGAAATAGTGGGTTTACAATTATCCTTTGGCCTTTTTTAATCAAACTAAATGATAGCAAGAAAAATATCACTTCCCAAAAAAGTTTAATCAAACATTACATTAAAAGCTACATTTGAAACCATAATATAAATAATGATGAGATAAAATTACCTTCCAATCACTGTTTGTCGGACAAGGTAATTTTATCTTGGTAATTTTTAATAAAGGCGAATAAAGGTAAAATAAAGGTAATTTTTTGATGGACAAGGTAATTTTATCTCATCATTAATCCAACCCAGGGTCACAATGAAAACTATATAAATAATGATTTGGCATATTGAAAAATGTAGCCTATTAATAACTCTTTTATTTGCACCTGCTATTTTACACAGTGGATGGAAATTTTTTCACCCAAGGTTTCCTACAAACTTTTACTCTCTTCAATAAGTCTCAAAATAATAAGATCTTATGTTTAGCGATAAAATTTGACAAAAAATTATTAACTCTATAATTTTTTTGTGTACAACAAACCAAACATAGGTTTAAAAAGTAAAGACACTTCAAAATACGTTTTTTTTACCTTTAACTTTGCAAGACGTTAGCAAGCAAAACAAGTTGTTGCTAAAGAAAAAGTACATAAGGTATAAAATATTTTTTTAACAATTAAATTTTTGGATATAGGAACATGCCCTTTCCAAATTATGTCCTACCCAGTTTTGTCCAGTAAGCTTCACAATTCCTACGCTATCTTAGATTTTACGCCAGTTGAAAGGTCGTAATTTTGTAAAGAAACTTTATAAAATTGGGTTTTACCACACAACGAAAACGAGTTTTTTACTGGACCAAATGAACTTAGTGTCCTTGACTTTGACTCCTCGTGCAGGCCCGTATAGCAACTTTCTGGGGTTGTTATGTAAGACTGTTCTCTCACTACTTTTTTTATAGAAGTAATTCAAAAATATACTATCGGTCTTACTACACACATAATTTGTATTATGAGCTATATTTGGAGAAACAATAATTAAGCTTAAAGATTACTCCACATTGCATTGTTATATGGTACATTTTATTTATTTTGCTAAGACTGTAATATTTTTATAACTCCTGGTATTTTAATGACACACATTGCTGGATTATTGTGTTATTTAAACTCTAAAATTTTTTTATTCATAGTTTAAAATAGTTTACCACTTACACATGACATGACATAACTTTTTCTGTACATTAACATTACAGCAAACGATAATTTGTAATGTACCTTATATAGCCTTTTAAATGTTGTAATCATTGTTGACGGTGTTTTTTGTAGTTTAATTGTTGATAAAACTTGTATTTTATCGTTGAACTTTGTGCTAAGGATTAAGTTAATTATTATTTTCCCGCTATACAGGTCCGGGAAAGAACTAATGTAATAGACAATATAAGAGCTGTCTCATTGGCTGCTAAAGACACAATATACTTAAGACATAGCTAAATACTAGGCATATTACATGCATTGACAAGTGATAACAAGCATAACATCTAGTTATTAGTCATTTTTTAATACAGTATACGGTATCATGGTTAATCTTAGTAAATAAATAAATACAGTAAGTAAATAAATAATGGCAGCGAGCATTATTGTGGCGAGAGCTAAGGAAATAAATAAGTTAGTTTGAGAATTAAATTAATAAATTAAACATCTTGAATCTTAAAACTTAGCATAAAGAAATTGGAACATGAAAATCGACTAGAATCGACATAGGTGACATCAACTGGGGTGAGTGACTAGAAAAAACTAAAACAAGGACTAAAAATTAACGATCACAAAAACTACACTAATTCAGACTAAGCAATAATTCATTAAAAGCAAAATGTTCATCTACGTGATGCATAGAAAGGATGTTTACATAACATTTTGAGAAAACTTTTTAGATCTAAATCAGTATAACATGCTTAGATATTTTATTTTAAAATTCTAATTCCCATTATAACATGCCCTGACCTTGACTTTCCCAATCTCACATAAGGGTATTACCACATTACCAGTAATTATTCCCTTATTTATAATAGATAGTTCTTACAACATACGATAAACCTTACAATTAGCGCTAAATGTTATTTTAAATTTTTGAATAATGCGACATACAACAAGGTTAAACTGAATTGATAATGTGTAATACTCGCCATTGATCACTTTTCAACAAGTTTTTGTAACTTGTTCAAGCAGTTAAAATAGCGAAATCCACCATTATTTAAATAGTGTTTATCATATACTGTCTTGGTCTTACCATATGTGCAAAAAACACTTTAATGTTAAAATCATGCACATTGCTTCTTAATAAGAGTAAATACTTATGTCTATTCTTATAAGTAAGTATCAACAGTTGAAAAATATATAAATTTATCACAGTTAAGATTTTTAATTCTTATGAAACGATCTAAAAGAAAAGATGTACCCACTACGTCACTACCACGACAAAATACAATATGTAGCCAGACCACACATAATATAGCTGATCCATAATACTCCTATAGACATCAGATTAATAACGTCACACGTTTTAATTAAGTGGCATTTTGAAACATCAAAGGAATGAAATAGTCCTTGTTTGATTTTATTTTCTCTGCAATCCTGCCTGCTAAATATTATCGCCCCACTATTGGGCGTTGGGAGTTGGGCGGTAGAAACCCTGAAATCGATGTAAAACATACTTTTTAAATCATATTTCTTAAAGTATTGCAAAGTTTGCTACAAGTTATTGTGTTTTTACACTGCTCAACCTCACTTTTTGATAAAAACATCAACCATATATAACCTTGTCTGGTCATTTCCAACACAGGTGATCCGACGGTTTTCGGCAACCTGGTGCCCGCCCCCGGAGGTGATGGAGGCGGTCTGTGAGAGCCTTCGAAGCCAGCGGTACAACGGATACGCTCCTGCGTCAGGTATCCATCACAATTGGCTGTTTTCTATACAGGGTGTCCACTTACGACCGTCCGAAAATTTTCCAAGTTGTTCAGCAACCAAAAGAAACAAACAATTTCACATAAACATCCGTCCTAAAATGCTTTGCTAACCCGCTAGCCGCCATTTGGTTTTTTACACTCAATTATCTCAAAACCAGCAAATTTTATCAAAATTATACAAGTGTCAAAAAATTTGGTAAATTTGGTTTCTAACCAGTGGTAGGGCCTACCTCATTTGTAAGGATCTGACAAACAAATAACGAAGTTACTTTGATTTTTCTATTAAAGTTACCCTAAAGTTCTATTAAAGTTACAATCCATTATCCTTTAAATAGATAGAAAAAAATATAGACTAATAAAATGCAATGCTGTACAGTTTTATAGTTAGTGGATCACAAATTAAGAAAGTTTTGATTGTTGATTTTTAGTCCTAGCACTATATCTAAAGATACTTAATTATGTAAAAACGTTTTATTTATTGGAAAAATATAACAATTCAAAGCGTACATTTTATACAAGTTTAGCCCCATCTACCTAGCACTCCACTTGGAACGAATGGAGCTGTATCCGTCGAGTATCAACGAGCGTAATAAATAATAATTACAAAAAATTTTAAAATTTCTTTGTAAAATAACTTTATTGTTAGAAGTACGGTAATTAAATTTGTGTTTAATTTTTATTTAAACCTTAGTTTATATAAAAATTAGGTTACCGTTGACTTTAGTAACTTTCAATTTCAGGATATCAAGAAGCAAAACAAGCAGTAGCCGGCTATTCCTCTCATTCTGGGCTGACAGTTAGAGCTGAGGTTAGTATGATATTTATAAATTTATATTTTGTCAATGTCAAATATTAAGGTTATATAGTCTTTAAAACATAGACTATATATGTATAAAATCAATGCTAATACTGTGATATCTTGTTTTTTTAATAAGACAGAAACAACAAATAATATTTTTCTAGAGGAATATACATAGGCTACACCCTGATAACATTAAAAAAAAAAATTTAAATATAATTACATTTACAGCATCTGTGAGACCCAAGACTCTGGTAGTTAATGGTGAGGGAGGATATTAGGATATTTGGCTGCAGAATGTGGGCCATTTAATTAATACATGATATTCATTGACTATACGATCATGAAAAATGGGAGTAGGTGAAGCACTGCATGACGCTCTGAAAAGGGCCCTTTAGCCCCCTCTTAAGCAAAAATATTTTATTGATTAAATATCTGTTTTGAAACCAAATTAGGGTAAAAAAATGCATGTTTTCAAAGAGAAAATATATAAATTAAATTTAATATTTGTATCTACTTTTTATAGTTATCACTAGGTTCCCTCTTCCCATCCATTACTATCTCGTATTTCCAGTTCATTATTTGTTCACCCTGTGATCTTATTTTGCCACCTTCCGTTAGCTGTATCCTCCAACTCATTCCATTGTGCTGTTGTCTGTGTAGGATGTATTGCTGTGTAGTGGGTGTTCTAGCGCTATTGACCTCTGTATTACAGTGCTGGCCAACCCCGGACAGACCAATCTGGTGCCATGTCCACACCTGTAACTGTACCCTCCAACTCATTCCATTGTGCTGTTGTCTGTGTAGGATGTATTGCTGTGTAGTGGGTGTTCTAGCGCTATTGACCTCTGTATTACAGTGCTGGCCAACCCTGGACAGACCAATCTGGTGCCATGTCCCACCTGTAACTGTACCTTCCAACTCATGCCATTGTGCTGTTGTCTGTGTAGGATGTATTGCTGTGTAGTGGGTGTTCTAGCGCTATTGACCTCTGTATTACAGAGCTGGCCAATCCCGGACAGACCAATCTGGTGCCATGTCCCACCTGTAACTGTACCCTCCAACTCATGCCATTGTGCTGTTGTCTGTGTAGGATGTATTGCTGTGTAGTGGGTGTTCTAGCGCTATTGACCTCTGTATTACAGTGCTGGCCAACCCCGGACAGACCAATCTGGTGCCATGTCCACACCTGTAACTGTACCCTCCAACTCATGCTATTGTGCTGTTGTCTGTGTAGAATGTACCCAGTCAGCACACAATGTGAAAATCACGTTTTTTTCAAGTGGAAAAAGGTGAAAAGTAAAAGTAAAAAATAATACGTTTTTTTCACATGAAAATAACGTAAAAAAGTGAAAGTAAAAAAAAACGTGAAATTTAAAACGTGATTTTCACCAAAATTTTTTTACTTTTTTTTACTTAATGTTTTAAAGGTAACAATTAAGTGAAACAAAAACGTCATTTTCACGTCTTTTTTTCACGTTATTTTAACGTGAAATTGAGTGCGCTTTTCACATTATAATCAC